>JABUQX010023287.1:7500-22500 GCA_015478945.1 Trachelipus rathkii | reverse complement strand
ATATATATATATATATATATATATGTTGTCGCCTATCTTTAAAAAAAAAAAATAGACAATATTTATTTTATTTATTTTATTTTTTTATATATTTTTCTTCACCAAAATTTTACAAGGATTCCAAAAATGTATTCCCTTTCGCTGTAGCTATTTGTAGTTTTTGATATGATTTTTTTTTTTTTTTTTTTTTTTTTTTTTTTACAGTTTCCGCAATATTTTTTGCCAGGATTCCAACAATGTATTCTTCCTGTAGCTATTGTAGTTTTTGAGATATGGATCGATGATAGTTGTCGCTCTAAACCAAATACACCATATATAGAGCAGTTATATATATATATATATATATATATATATATATATATATATATATATAAGGTTATATACATATATATATATATATGTTATGTATATATATATATATATATATATTAGTGATGGTGTATGTAACATTCGCATCCGTATTCCGCGTGTGAGCATCCGCACATATTAAAGATCCGCATCCGCGTTTTGCCCTGCGGATGTTGCGTGGATATTTATTGCCGAGATTTCATAAAGAATTTTGTAATAAAAATACTTAAGATGAATCTGAAAATGAAAATGAAAATAAGTTAAAGGTTTCAAAAACGGCTTGATATTCCATATCTTAATGTTATCAAAGACATTCCAACCTTTGAAGACTCATATGATAAAAAAATGGCACAAACGCTCAAAAGAACTTGCTTTCACGCCAGTTTAGGTCTAATGCCAATATTCTCTTGGCTGTGGAAATGACTTTCTATATCATACAGCATTCAAGCTACTGAAACCATTTGAAGAAACTACCAAAAAAATCAGCGCTCTACAGCTTGTCTCCGATGTAATACCATTAATCTCAACGGTAAGGAAGCATTTTGAACCATCTTCAAATGAAAATGATGATGGTTTAAAAAGAATGAAAGATGTCATTAAACTTGAGCTAGAAAAACGTTTTTTTCTGTTATAAAGGCAAGTTTTTTTGTAACACAATATTAAAACAAGGTAATTCGTCACTTTGTGATGCAGTTGAAAACTTCAATCCGAACAGTCCATTAATTCGCCACCCATTAAAAGGAAAACATGAAATCTACAGAATCAACACCTTCTACAAGTAAATCAATAACAGAGTCACTGGAAGAATTTTCTACAGTGCAGTAGTGATGAAGAAACACACGCATTGCCAAAAGATGTGGTGCAAATGATTGAAAACTATCACCAAGAAAAACAACTAGATACAAATGAAGATCCTATCAGTTGGTGGAAGTTAAGCAAAATGTCTAAGTAAACTTGCAAGGAAATACTTGGCCTATCCTCCAACTTATGTTCCAAGTGAGAGAGAGAGTATTTAACAATGCTGGGCTAATATATAGATGAAAATAGAAACATACTTTTCTGCAGAAAAGGCAGAAAATTTATAGCTCGCTAACAACCTCCTATATTTGAATTTCGTCACAGTGCAAAAAGTATATAATCCATTGTAAAGTCTTTCATTAAGTGGGCGGAGGTTGGGGGAAAGTACAGGGTGAATTTGAGTTGGGTCAACGTCCCGTACCCCTGGAAACACAATTATATTAATAGATTGTGGCTAAAAACCTCTCTCTCTCTCTCTCTCTCTCTTTCTATATATATATTATATATATATATATAGATAGTATATATATATATATATATATATATATATATATATAGGTATATATATATATATATATATATGTTATATATATATATATATATATATATATAAATATATATATATATATATATAATAAACATAGTAATGGTTGTGAAAAAAATTAAATCTGCTTCATCACTAATATATATATCCAAAAACCCTGAAAGACACATGCATAAAACTAAAACTAAGTAACAGCTACACGAAAATAAATATCATTTTATTAACTGTGGAGACATGGCCCATGAAATAAAAATAAGGCTAACGCTATTTAAAAATAAATATAAAATGTTGGAAAACTGTATAATACTCACTGCTTTTTTGACACGACGAAGAAGCTCGAGTACTCCGAGGGAGCGCGCAAAGGTGCCAAATGTTGAATTTTTTTCTTTTTAACGTTGATGTCCTTCACGGTAATACAAGCAAAAGTGATGGATCAGAGCCTAAGCTTTCTCGGTTCACCGGGGATCACTCTGTCCCCCTCCGTCTTCTCGAACCCCCAAAAGGAAATAAAAAGAAAAATAACATTTTCTCCAGAGCAAAAACATTTGGTAACTCTTGCTCTCGTATTACTGCAGGAATGGAAGGTTGATAACGTACGTTATTAGACCTAAGATTATACTAATATTTAAGGTGTTAATAAATATTAGAATAAAATAAACAAAATTTAAGTTTCATCGATGAAATTGCTTGCTTAAATCCAAATATGTTATATGTTTTCCTGTAGCTGGTTATAGTTTTAAAGTTACATGCATGGGGCTTTCGATGATGGCCTATATATATATATATATATATATATATATATATATATATATATATATATATATATATAGCAGTTATATATATATATATATATATATATATATAGGCTATTTATATGGTTGGCTCCAGGAACGAAAATCAATAAAAAATGTATCGTTATTTCAATAATTTTAGGGTAAATACATTACAATTTAGGGTAACCTAACCTAACCTAACCGAACATAACCTAACCTGACCTTAACCTAGTCCAAACTTAATCCCAAATTAACCTACTCTAATATTAACGGAACCTCATATATATATATATATATATATATATATATATATATATATATATAATATATATATATATATATATATATATATATTTATATATGAAAGTATATATATATATATATATATGTTATTATATATTGCCTTCAGTTACAGTATTTTTCTCTAGATGAAATTTTCTTCAGCAGTTCTGGAGACGATTTAATTAAATTGTAGAGCTCGGGCCGCGTTTATAAGAAATGCTCAATCTGAGCACGAATTTCGTGCATAAACGAACGTTTGTTTACAAATATTTTGATCAGCTGTGCGATGCTAAGCGGCGGTTTTGGAATGTTAGAAATAAAAATAACATGGTTTATATTACAGATAATTGATCAACTATTGTGATGGAGTTTAGCGATTTGGAAGAAATTAGATTGATAGATAAATCGTGAAATGGAGCATAACACAACATCTTGCTTTGCTTTGCTACTTTTTCATGCTTTACGCCCAAATTAGTTAATGGAAATAGCATCTTATAGAATTTAGGAAATTCTTGACGTTTGTTGAGTTATTTTTCCTACCTTCAACATGGTGCGCCAATTTGATTTAAAAACGATCCGCAAACTCGAGTATTTCACATTTCGTAAGCAATAGCAAAACGAAAACGGCTTTAATTAAATTAGGTAACCCATACATGTCTTGATCTAAAATTTGAATTCCTTTCAGAGTTTGAGGTTTGAGTTGGGTTTTTTCAGAAGTCCAGCATCCTTATTTAGCATGAGAAACGCACGTTCCTGTGAGGACACTCCAGGAAGACAATGAGGCACGAACCACTGCCGGCAAATGTTGATGAGAAATAGATTCTAAGGAAAGTAAATACTCAACTGTTATCTGCAGGTTATCAGATCTGAGTTGCATCTCCTATCTGCCTACTTTTCGCTCTGCCCATATATTTGGTGGAACAATGTAAACCCATGAAACAAAGCTGATTCATTTTTGCCTTGAAACACCTCTCTCAGTGTTTCAAATCTATTGTTTTTCTTACTTTAGACCAACTAGTGTCTTTCCTTAGCGAAATAATCTATAAATTCAAAATCTTGAAAATGTAACTAACCACTGAACTCAAGTACTTCAAACAGCATAATAAAAATCCAATAACCATTTTCTTTGTATCTTACCACAGAAGAATTTACCCTTTTCTTCAAGCTCAGGCCTCTGAACCGAAATGTGGTAAAACACATGGTCTTTTTCTGACTGTTATGCTTCTTTCATATTGAATAGTTTCAGCCACTTCTGATCATGATGTATTGATGACCAGCATGACACTTGATGGCCGGAAATATTTGGTCTTCTTCAATTTCAAGTTTCTGAAAGCTGCCTGGGAATAGCTGAAAATGTAGTTTGCTTTTTAAAGCAAGGGATTTCAAAAACATTTTCAAACCGACATTTGTTCCGACTGCCAAAGTATAGATTTCAGTCCAGAAATATTTCAAATCACTTCGATAGTATTAAAGCAAGCAAACCACCTTGTTTTTGTTATATCCAAGGAGCTGCTTAACTCAGACAAGAATGCAAAATTCCTTAAGCTCTTCTACTCGAACGGTATAAAATGTAAAAATACGAATATATTTATAATTACAACTTCACCACATCACCAGGAAGGCACCATTTAAATCCGTTATGGTACTACAGAGCGAAACATCCTATTACACACTCTGCTCATGAAGGTTACTCCAGCTTTCTCAAAAATGTTATTTACCTTTTCTGCATGGCCCCAAAATATTATACTTTGTTATCACAAAACCAACCACTTTTTTTTTTGTAGAAAATCATAATTTTTAATTAAATCTATTAAATAATTTACGACTATGTCAGAGGTCTCTGAGGGGAGAGATTGAAGGTCAAGGAGTTTTACCTGAACTCCTACGTATGGCTGGAAGAAACGAACCATAACGGGAAACAGTTACAGTATTCCAATAATAGTGTATGGTTTGGTCCATAGTAATTTGTGGAACTAGCCCCAAAAATTCTTGAATCAATCCATAACTACTAAACAGTAATTGTTATTTCCTTGTAATCCTTTCCTCTCTCTCTCTCTCTCTCTCTCTCTCTCTCCTCATATATATATATATATATATATATATATATATATATATATATATATATATATATATTTAGTTATATATGTATATATATATATATATATATATAATATTGCTCTTAATTTTTCACACCAAAAAATAATATTCACTTTTAAAATTCTGTTGTTCCGGTGCAACCGCACTATACTGTATATTTTAAGTGTGCAACTGAGCGAGAAATGCCCAGAGTAGCTAATAAATTTACGTTGAAACAAAAATATGAATTTATTTCGGTCTGATTTATTTTTTCCTTGGAACTTCACACATTTATTTTCATATTTCGATCATTATTGATCGTTTTTCTCAGCACATCTTCGCATTAATGTAAATTATATATATAATACGGTATATATGTATATATATATATATATATATATATATATATATATATATATATATATATATATATATATATATATATATATATATATATATATTGCGTATTGTTTAATACAAGGACTTATTGTAAGGTACATAACAAATACATAAGGAAATTAATTTCTGGCTTATCAGTTGTCAATTAGCGATCTATGTAAGCTTATGTTAAATATCTTTGTCAATGAGTGGTGATATAAGCTTCTATTGGTTTTTTCTCAAGAGTTTTTTAGTGAATAGTGATTATTATTATTATTATTATTATATTATATTATTATTATTATTATTATTATTATTATTATTATTATTATTATAGTTATAGAACAGTGTCGTTTTATCAAATTAAATACGTTCCGCTTATTACTTAAGAGTTACTATAATAGTTTTCACATGGGTAGAGTGTTGTTGGTGCAAAAAGCAAAAGGTGCTGAAAATATTTTGCAGTTGAAAGCTGCAAAAGAAAATTTCCACAAATTACTCTTTGAAGAGTTTACTACTCTTGAAGAGAAATGTAAAATAAAAAAATAGACGCCCAACCCAGAAATTATGGCCAGCCTGCAGTGGGGTAAAAATAAAAAATACTGTATTTTAATTCACAGATTGGTACAAACAAAGTAAAATGGCATTGCGTTGGAAGATTATACATAAAGATGATGTTTCCTGTATTTACTAGTTGGAGGTGATATTACATGGACAAACAATGGTTTTAAAAATATTAATAAAATTAAAGAAAATGAAAAAGATTAGTCAATTAAATTTTAAGGATAATGTGGTTTCTTTATCGTTATTGGGAAAGGTTAATATTAAAGAACAGTTAAGTGAGTCTTATAGGCTTTCAATATAGAGCGTGATATTAGAGAGGTTGCAAAACAGAGAAAAATGATCGTCAATTTTTGTGGACGTTTTTCTTTTTACGTGGTCATGATGAAAGGAGGAATCGGAAAACCTGGTGATATCTCCGAGGGTGTAAAATTTTTCAATAAAGAAAATATTGAAGAATTTAAAAATCATTTAAAAACCTTGATCGGTTACATATCTTTAGTAAAACGAGAGGATTTTTGATCATTCTGCTGTAGATATATCGTGATGAAATAAAAAGAAAATAAGAAAATCTTCGTTTTATTAAAGTTATGGCAGATAATACAACTGATCGATCTTCAGAACAACATACGATGATCATTGCTCTTAGGTGGCAAAAGTTAAATGAAATAGCCTTTTTGAGTTTGTGGATTTACCCGAATGAATTTATCGTACTGGAAGATCAAAATGTATTTTTAGATCAGTTAGAAATAATCCTTAACAAGAACATCAAAGCTTTATATCGTTCAAACGTTGATGGTGAAAATGTGATGTAGCAGCAAAAAGGAGTGTTCAGCTAAAATACAAAATATTTACCCGCACGCACATTTTATTCATTGCTAGCGCCCACCAGCTAAATGATACTGGAAATGGCAGCAATCACCATCAGATCTTCGTTAATTTTTTCTATAACCTTCGTAATAATTGTTGTTGATCCTTTTCAAGTGCCCTCATTTTAAATAAGCACACGATCATGTATAATTCTCGCCCCCGCGAACAAGATGGAACTTCAACACGGTTCGTAATACTGTTTATAGTAATATCGAACCCTTAAGAAATGTGTATGAAATTTTGTCATCGGGAATTTCGCGTCAATATCAGAAATATTGTAGAATTTGTTGAGGCTGAACAGCGAAAATATGTAAATGCTAGAACTCTCGGACGAGGCAAGGGCGCTAGAATTGCGCGCACAACAAGACGTTCGAGAAGTTAAGGCAGTTAAAATAAGTGGAAATATTGAAAAATTTAAAGATATGACTTCAAAAAATCAGAGAATCAAAGTATTGTGAAAATTCCTCTGAAACACTTTCGAGGGAGGCAAAGGAAGTGTGATTATATATGCGTTATTGTTTGAGCGTTATTTCTTCACTGGGGCAATTGTTAGCTGCCAAACTGCTCAACAAAGCAAATTTTGATAGCTACGCTAAAAATTACCTCTACAAGTTTGGTAACCATTAGGCATATCCAATGATTTAAAAGAAAATCATCTCTAGAGTTACAAGCGTTATGCTAGACCGTATCTCCACAAACCATAACAAATTAATTGATTCATCTTTTCATTTTAAGAAATAACCTTCAAGAAACTTGAGAACTTACAAAACTGATTAATATACTCTAACCATCCCTATGACTATTTCTGAGCAACGTTATTTCTCAACCTCAAAAAGACTAGCTGGTTTTTTAAGAAACAACATGAATCAAGGACCGTGTTTAAATAAAAAGTTAGCCAATTATGTTGCCGCATTAATAACATGATATATATGGTAAGGTGCCAAAATCTAATGAAAACTAATTGATCTGTTAAAAATCAAACACAGAAGAATGGATTTTTACTTTGAAAGAAGTTATTTTAACTTCATATTCCATTTCTCCCCTAGTGAACTTTCGTTACGTTATATATATAGCAGCAGCATGTATATATATATATGTATATATATATATATATATATAGAGCAGAGAGAGATATATAGTATATATATAGTATATATATATATTTAGCTGCGTAAACGATTTTCACGGCTAATCGGCTACGCCGCACTATCAATTCTTATAGCCGTAGTCGTAGCCGAAATTTTTTTTTAAATAGTCGGACAAGCCAACGACGCACTGCATTTTTCCGCGGCTATCGTTTCGGCTATGGAATTTTTTTAAATTAATTAAGTGAACCCTAACTCCGTTCTCCCTGATGACAAGTCACTTTCGAAAACGGGTTTTATATTGGTATGAAAAAGGCGTGGCATTGTAGTGATAAGTGTGTAATAATATTTTCAGTCTTAGTTCTATACTAATACGAATAAGATGTGTCAAAAGCTAAAAGAAGAAAAGTGCAACCTGTTTTAAACACGCAGTTTTATTCAAAATTCCTTTGTGATGTTCTTGTCATGTTATTATTTTATTAATTAGGTATTATTATTATTATGTTACTAAGTAATTAAGTAATAATTATTATAATTACTAATTTACTGATTTTATATATGACCTAATAAGCAATAATTAATAGTAAAAATATAAAATAAAAAAAATTAATAAAAAAAAATATATATATAAAAAAAAAAATATATATATATATATAATATATATATATATATATATATATATATATATATATATATATATATATATATATATATATATATATATATATATATATAATATTTTATTATTTTATTATATTAATTTATTTAAATAATTTGTATAAAGTATAAACATAAAATTATTAAAATAATTAAATACATGGATAAGTTTGTGACTAGGACCAGAGGTGTTTCTGGAGACAGTTCAGCCGCTGCCAGTAGTAGCTTAAGGAGCAGCTCTCCCATTTTAAATGAGAGCTGTGACATGGACAGCCAAAGATCTCTTACTGATCCTGTCACTGTAACCCTTGATTGTGAGGAGACGAGGGATCCTGGAAACCAAGGCCAAGAGGGCAACGAGGATGCCGTCAAAGAGTTGAAAAGCTATTTGCTCACTCTTGAGAGGTAAGAAACTCGCCTCCATGCTATAGTAAAGACTAAAGACTAAAGACTAAAGAGCATAGTAAAGAGTAAAGACTATAAAGTAACCAAATTAAATCTTTAAATAAAATCTAGTAAATTAACTTTTTTTGAATTTTTTCATGATTGAACATTTAAATATGAAATTACAATAGTCAAATTCAAAAAAATTAAAAACTTCTATTTATTTCAGTTTCTTCATCTTTGAAAAATTTTTGAGGACTGATGAGAAAGTTGATGGGGTGTCTCTTAGGAAGATTCACACTGGTGTTGCCAAGTGTAAACATCCTGCCTGCAAAGGGAAGAAGGGGCTTTCCTACAGCACCCAGACAAGGTCCCACCTCAAGCAGCATTACAAGCATGTAAGTTTAAATAATTATTAATTAAATAATTTAGATAAGATCACAACAACTAACTGGTGTTGCTAGTTAATTAGTTATCAAGATTTAAACACTCTTGTATAAAGTCTTGATACTTTATACAAATGTTATCAAAGAAAATTAAAAAATTTGTAATTAAAGTTTGTATTATTTTTATATACCAGATGCACAATGACCTTCTCCCTCACCTCTCTGCAGCCATTGAAGGGCTTAGCAAGCGCGGTCGCTCCAGTTCAAGGGAGAGTGAGTCTCGCAAGCGTCAGATGTCTCTGGATGAGAGCTTCAGGTCAAAGTTCAGCCAGCAGAGAGCAAGACAAGGTTACACCAGGTGAAAAAATTCAGAAACATAATATTAGTTATTTTAATTGAACTCAATTTTTTTTAAATAGGTATATGAGCGACTTAGCGTCTTCACGTTTTAAAAATATTTTTATTAAAAATTTAAAATATATTGATTTATTAACTTAATTACTTTTTCATCATTAGGTGGTTCATTCATTCAATGATGCCACTGGATTTAGCTGATGATCCTTACACGAAGGAGATGTTTTACCTCATTAATCCCGAGTTTCATCCCACCTCAAGGAGGACTTTGAGCAGGGATATTGAAAAGCTGATGCAAAAGGGGAAGACTCGACTGATAAACAACCTCTTCCACCAGAAGTGGGTGGCCACTACAGCCGACAGTTGGACCGCCCACAATAGGTCCTTCTTGGGAATGACAGTCCACTGGATTGACAGGGTCAACCTCAAAAGGTGCCATGCAACTTTGGCGGTCAGGGAGGTGAAGGTAAGAAAATTAAAAAGTTAAATTTTGTCATTTTATACCTTAGTCTCATAACCATAAGAACATATGAGGTGTAAATATTATTTAATTTACAGACTAAAACAATAAAATTATTGTCTTTAGGAAAGGCAAACTCACCAGTTACTGGGGAAACTAATCACAGAGATTCATCATGAGTTTAGCATCCACGGTAAGGTGAAGGCCACCACTACGGACAATGGCACCAACTACGTGGCAGCCTTCAACGCCTTTGGTGAGTCCAACCAGGACCAGGAGAACCTTCCTATGGACCCTGATTATCCTGACTTGGAGATTGTGGATCTCCAGGAGCTCCTGAGGGCTGAGGGTGACAACCCAAGTCTGCCGCCTCAACACCGCTGCAGGTACTTAGAATTCGCGAAAACTAGTGCTAAATGCTACTAATATATATTAATAATATTATTAAGTAATAAGTATTAACAAATAAAGATTTGTCATTTAAGATTTAACTAATAATCTTTGAATTTCTTGAATTAAATATCTTATTGTTTCAGTGCTCACACACTCAATCTGTTGGCGACAACAGATGTGAGTGATATACAGGGCTGGAGCAAGGGGGGCTCACAGTGGAGGAGGACCATAGCTAAGATCCAGGCCCTGTGGAACCTTCAGAACAGGGCCCCAGTGGTGGCCAACCAGATCAAGATTGTCGCCAAAAGAAAACTGAAGACTCCTGTGGTGACAAGGTAGTAGTAGTTACTATTAAAAAAAGAAATTTAGCGTAAGAAATTGTTGCCGATTAATTATAGACAAGTTCATTTTATAAGTTTTTGATATTTTATATAAAGTTATATTTATTTCTGCAGATGGAACTCCCTATATGATAGTGTGATGGTCCTTCTGGAGGTTTTAAGGGTCGAAAACCAAATGGATGCCATAAACACCATCCTCATCAAGCAGCCCAAGGGAGGTTCCCCTCTCACAGAGGTAGACGTCGAGGTAAATATAAAGTATTTTTAAAGTAGCAATTGCTCTTTTAATATTTTTATTTATAATTTAATAAATTTATTAAATTATAAATCTCCTCACAAACCCAAACCCCCTCCATTAATCCCTGTTCTGTACCTGTACCATCGCTCTTGCTTGCCCAACACTCATATCGCTACTTCGTAAACAATCTCTAACTGAATATATCCACCTTTTTTTCCGGTCGTCCGACAGGCAAAACACTCTCACATGTGCTCTTATACACTTTCTTAACCAATATGGTGTTCTCCACCTTCTCCACATGTCCAAACCATCTTACAAAATCCTCATCAAATTTGGCAGTCTTTTCCCTTACCCGCAAGACACGCTTCCATGATAAACTCGTTCCTCATCTTATCCAATCTCCTAACTGCCAAGAACGCCCTCAGATTGTCCATCTGTACAACCCTCACTCTTGATCTATTCGCCCTATTCCATACAGATACCTCGCTCTCGTGCTCCCGTATTTTTATTAATAATCAATTATGCTTACGTAACTAAGCAATATATTAATTTTCACTCTTTCAGGTCATGAACGAGTACACATTGGTCATGCAGCCTGTGGCGCAGTGTCTTGATATGCTTCAGGGGGAGAAAAGGGCATACATGGGCACCCTCCTACCCCAACTTTGGTTGATGAAGACCAGCCTTGAGGAGAAGAGTGAAAATATTCATCTTGTGTATGCAAGGCCACTAGTACAGGCCCTCCTCAGTGGCTATGAAAAGAGGTTTGGCCACCTCTTTCAGAATAGGGATCTCCTTATGGCCACTGCCCTTCACCCCTCCTTCACCCTTAAGGCCCTAGAAAGCATTGCACCTGACATGGTGGAGGAGATCGGGGACAGGATTACCCGGAAGATAGGGGACTCCATCAAACCCACTGAGAAACAGCAGCAGCGTCAGCTTGGCCAGCCAACAGAAAAAGAACCCCACAATTCAGACGCACTCCTATTCAGTAAATTGTTTTCTAGAGTATTGGTACGCAGAGCAAGCCAGCAACAGGATGTGGAAATCGTCATACGAAAGTCCATGGAGGAGTGGGTGCCCTCTCAAGAAGATCCGAGCTGTTCCTGTTTCCCCAACCAGCATAGGGAGATATGGATAGATCTATTTATAAAATATAATACCCCCATTCCTAGTTCAGCAGCTGTGGAGAGGTGCTTCAGCGCGGGTGGGGACATCCTCAGGGCCAAGAGATCGTCCTTGAAGGAGGAAAGGTTTGAGGACCTTCTTTTCCTCAAAGGAAATATGGACCTCCTGCAGGAAGTGATTAGCCAGGAGGACATGGAGGAGGAAGAGGACCTATAGCTATGAAAGTATTTAACTATTTATGTAGTTAACATTTAATAAAAAAATTAAATAAATCTGTTTTACTATCTTATAAAAGGTTTAAAATGTAAAGGCATGCTTTCGTTATCGCGCAAAAGTTTACTTTGTAATTTAACGGTATCGCCGTAGGATAGCCGAATAGCCGCATAGTTAATGCCGCACTGAGGTTTTCAAAAATGCAGTCGGATAGCCGACGACGCACTAGTTAGGTGGCAAAGCCGAATAGCCGATGACGGACCTCGAAAAATTATAGCCGCGCCCAGCCTGATATATATATATATATATATATATATATATATGTTATTATATATATATATATATATATATATATATATATGTTGGTGTTATATATATATATATATATATATATATATATATATATATATATATATATAAAGTTAATCAAGAACTACGAGCCCTGTATCCACAGTTGCTCGCATCGGTTAAAAGTGTTACACAGTGGGCATCTTTTATTTGTTGTCGTATTTCTGCCTCAGCATATGGAGCAAAAACATTTAAAACAATCGTTTTGCACTTTGTTCTAGCACACGAAAATTTTGGCTCAAAGCATTTCTTAAAAATCTTACTAGCGCAATCTGCAGATCTAAAACTTTGATTTTCTCTCACAGTATGATAAGCCCACAAACCTTCTGCAGCACTAACTTCTAAATCCTTCGAAGTAGGTGTCATTTTATTGAAGTATTCTGTTACTGCCTTGCTCGAAGATGCAGAGATTTCAGCTGCCTTGTGCCTTTTGGTGTTGAGATGCTTGATGATATCACTAATTCCACCGTGGGCTATACTGAAATCGCTTTTACACTTTTCACACCTCGCGTCACATTCTGAGGTCGTTTTGCGAATAAAAGGCTACATAGATTTCAGGCTTTCATTGAAAACCCTTCCTTTTTTGGCCGTAGAGACATTGATTATTAATTATTTGAAAGCAGAACACCTAATCCTTGTTAGCTCTGGAGTAACTTCGAGTAGTTGACTAACTTGATTACCATACTCATTGGAAATTGGTGAGTGAAATTCACATGAAACACCAGGACGTTTTAAAAGCGAAATTTATTCAATCTAATTCGTACATTTAAAGAAAAAGTTTCTTAAACGTGC
This sequence comes from Trachelipus rathkii, assembly GCA_015478945.1. Lineage (NCBI taxonomy): Eukaryota > Metazoa > Arthropoda > Malacostraca > Isopoda > Trachelipodidae > Trachelipus > Trachelipus rathkii. Next base: position 9,091 of record JABUQX010023287.1, on the reverse strand, counting down.
TATATAATACGGATATATTTCCGTATATTGTCAATGTTAAATATAGTATATATATATATATATATATATATTATATATATTTATATATTGATATATTTTATATTATATATTTATATAATATAATATGATATATATATTATATATATATATATATATGTATATATATATTTATATATTAGGTATATAATATATTATATATATAGTATGTCATTATCGTTATTTTTAATTTATAATTTACATTAACTATTGTATATATTGAAAAGGGAATAATATGTAGCGATCTCTCTGGAAAAAGCGCGACCTTCTCAGAAAAAACGGAATTTTTTTATTTTAAGAAGCGGAGCAGGGTCGAAAAAAGCGGACTATGGGTCACTTTTATGTAAGTTAAATACCCTGTGTTGGATTTCGCGAAAAATCAGCTACTAGTTTGCACGGAACCGGGTGCGAATCAGCTCTAGCACAAGTGGTATATATATTATAAGTATATATATAGTATATATATATATATATAATTATATATATATATACTATATACTAATAATATATATATATATATATATATTATAATATATATATATATATAATATATATGGCCATATTTGGTTAGATTATGTACTGTAACTACCGAGGTAGAAGTTTTGCGAGGTGGTTGAGTCAAGTTTTGCGAGAGGGTAAGTCGAGGGCGTTGATCTTCTCTCTCATTACCAATATATATATATTATATATATATATATATATATATATATAATATAATTATATATAATATATATTATATATAAATATATATTATAATATATTAAAAGAAAAAATTTATATATATGGTGTGTGTATTGTGTTGTGTGTTTACCCAGAAGATTAAGCAGACAATTTATAAACATTATTATACTAAATTATTATATATATATATATATATAGTAATATTAATATATATATAATATATAATAATATATATATTATGATATATTATATCTATAAACTCAATAGGACTTATTTTTAAACACTTTTAGGTTAGAGTTAGGTTGAGGTTAAATTAGGTTAGCGTTAGTAATGTTAGCGGTTAGTTAGCGGTATAGGATTAGGATAAGTTCATTTGAGGATTAGGTATAGGTCAGTTCATTTTTTCCTCTAATTGAGTGATTGTATATCACAATTTTTTACAAAAATGCTATAGCCAATCTAAAAAAACGAATTTAATAATATGCATACAACTACAATTGCTTTGCTTCATACATACAAACATATTAATAAACATTGTATCATAACATTTTCTTCTAAAAGAATTACAAACACAACCCTCCCTTCTGCGCTAAAAAATAACACTAAGTTAAAATTTTGCTTCACTTTCTAATATGAGTTCTAATCATAACTCCTTGCCAAACACTGACGATGAAACATTGTAATTGAATTAAATTATTAAATTTTAAATCAAATGTTTATTAATTAAAAAACTCGATTTTAATGATTTAATACATATTTTACCTTACTTTACTCTTAAATAAATTATCTTAAAAGTATCTTTAATTTCTTCTGGATTCGTTTGGCGTTTATTATGCATTCCCGTAATATATATAATATATAAATATATATATAT
>JABUQX010023287.1:0-5000 GCA_015478945.1 Trachelipus rathkii | reverse complement strand
TTTTTTTTTTAATTTTTTTTAATTTTCACGCATCTTAAGTTTGGCAAAACCAAATTTCCCTCTTATATATATTTTTTTTTTAAACTTTCGCGTAAACATAATTTTTTTTATTTCAAACATCTTACGTTCGGCAAAACCAAATTTCCCATCTGCATTATAATTAATTTCAATTTTCGCGTAACAAAATTTTTTTTTTTTAATTTTGCACCTTAACAAGGAGGCATATAAGTTTATAAATCGCGGATAAATTTTATAAATCGTATTTTACCTGGCAGTGGCAGACCCTGATTTTAACTGCACGGATTTATATTAGTTCCTATGATATCGCAATCTGTATTTTAAGCTGCCCGGTAAAAATTTAGCAATACTTTGGAATGGTGCCCATTTCATTTTAGTTTTCATTTTAGAGGCACGGTCGAAGCGAACATAATTTTATTGTATATTATTTTAAGCTGCCTGGTAGAATTTTTGTGCTTCATTTTTATATTAGTTATCATTTCAAAATGCATGGCAGATTGAACCCTATTTTATTTGGTAATATTTATTTATAAGCGGCCCTGTGAAAAATTTTTTGCTCATTTTTCTTTATTTAGTTGTTCATTTAAAATGCAGTGGTAGATCTGACCCTAATTTTATTGTATTTTTATTTTAAGCTGCCCTGTAGAATTTTTGTGCTCATATTTTTTATAGTTTCAATTTTTAAAATGCGGCCAAATCTGAATCGGATTTTAATTGTATTTTTATTTCTAGGGCTGCTCTGTAGAAATATAATTCAGTATTGTTATATTAGTGGTTCATTTTTAAACTTGCGAGGTAGAGTGCTGAACCTAAGTTCATTGCATTTTTTTTTAACTGCACTGTATTTTAGAGTAAACTTTATCGTACATCTTTTTCTTTTTTTTTTCTCACCCACATTTTTAAACATTCATTTTCTTTTGGAGATTTTAAAATATATGTATTTAGTTATCTATTGATTTTTTTTCTCATGATGGAAATACAGGTTAAAGTGAATTTTTTTATTGTTATATATTATACTTATAGTAATTTTCGCTCCACGTCCGATCTCTTTTTAACTATATGTTATTTTTCTTCTTACTCCTTCAGGCGTGGTAGCATGGTGGTATAATACTAGCGTTTTAAAATAAACTTCCTTGCGATCCATTCTGGCCTTTACTTTAAACCACAAAACAAGTAGTAAATGGCACCGAAGAAGAAAATTGGTTGTCTGGATTTTACCACCGACGCCAAGAGTAAAATCGGCAGAAGAGCGATAGGTGAAGGTCGCATACAAGGTACGTGAACTGTAAATTTTATCATTTAACTTGCACTTAAAATTTCACTTTCCAAAATAACAACAATACTGTAGGCATCTGCAAACCTACAGCCACCAAATTACGGCAATCCAACTTTAAAAACGATTGCCCCGTTCTCCATTAAAAAGACCCATCACAAGATATTAAGTGATGCCAGTCTTAACTTCCCCGTCCGGAGACATTTTATATGACGAAGAAAACGTCACCCAATCATAAAATGCAATTAAGGCATTTCCAGAAGACTGAGTTTAGTTCTCATCAGTCTCCTTTTCCTTCGAGCCCAAACCGTACCGCCAAACCTCATATTACGATTAGGAGAAGAGCTCTAAACTTATCTTTCTTCATTCTTATGGAAATTTTCCCATACAATCAGGGTCCACCTGACGACTTCAATTTTACGATTGGGAACTCCAATTACGCAAAATAAAACCGAAAGAGCCAAGACAATCTCACTCAGTTTTTCCAATTCATGATGATTCCTCTCGAACAGTGGAGGAATTCCCAACCAAAACAGTTAATTGCACCGGTGATCGCCGCGAGAGCTCACCAAGCAATTTCTTCACCCAGGCTCACGACTAAGTCAAGCCCCAACTTACCAGCAACTATGGAGGAAAACGAAGAGCACCTGACGCTCTCATGCCTCCCCAACTGAGAAATTTTGAGAACTCCTTTGACAATTCGGAAGTCACGGGATCATTTTTAGAAAAGAGTGACCAGAGCAAGTCCAATTCTGACTCCCTCCAACGAACCAATGATTTCCCTAGTGTTTCTCAACTAATGTTTCTCCTCCACCTCCTTCCTCCTATAATAAATGTGTTAAAATTTGTGACGACTCATCCTCCGAGTCTAGTGAAAAAGCAGAAGAAAATTCATTTTGAAAAAATTATATGAAAATATAAGAAAAAGCGCCCTAGTGTTAATTTAGAAGGCATAAAAAACAAAGAAGGCAAAATACTTGCAATTTTAAATTCAGGCAATTTAATAAAAATGAACACACCCTAAGTGATTATGAGAATTCTCAACAACACACTACGTTAGGCACACTAAATATAAAGAATATTGTTCTGGAGAATGCGAACATATCCGAGGTTGTACCAAATGTTGACATTGGACTAACTTACTTAAGCTTGCCAAAACACCGTATAGTTACAACACAAGTGAATGGCTAAAACCCATAGTGACAAATAGTATAAATAAACTGTGTAATAACCGCGGTGATTGGAACCCCCATTATCCTTCCATTATTTTATAGTTGGGCTAGATGACCGAAGCCCAACACGAAAATGTGTTAAACAATTATGGGCAATGGATAATTATGTTTTTAGGAAAAACAGAGGCGGTAACACTTAATCCTAACACTTTGTTCTGATACAAAAAAACACAGGTTTTTAAATAATGTTTTTCCTACACCATCTCCTCTCCCACATTCAGTAGATTATAGTATTCCTACTATGCTTACCTTACCTCCGCAACCTATGCCTAACACCATACCCAATCCTAAAACCCTATACCGTAAACATCCTTACTACCCCTAGCAATTTGCCTAATCACTATGCCTAAACATACCTACCTACTCCTAACCTACCAACTCCTACCTACTCCTAACCCACATACCTAACATCCATACCTACTCCTACCAAATTTTGCCTAATCCTATTGCCTAACATTCTACCTACTCCTACCAATATGGCTAACCCCTATGCCTAACACTCTACCTACTCCTAATCCTATGACCTAATATCCTACCTAATCCTACCAGAATATGACATAACCCTATTGCCTAACACTCTCCTACTCGGAACACTTTGCTAAACCTATGCCTAAACAACTTAAATACTCCTACCCACTAGCCCTTAGAACACTAGGTTTACTTAACCATCACCTACTCCTACCACTATGACTAACGCATTTTACTACTATAGCCTACATCCTACCCTATGCCTAACGCTTATGTTTACTTACCTATAGGCTTCACTTCCTACCAATATGGCCTAACGCTATGTTTCGCTACCATAACTTTACTCCTAACAATATGCCTAACTCTATGCGCTTACTACTGTAACTACGACTAACAATTCATCCACAATTGGCTCTACCTACGCACTAACAGCTTCCAAAAATGCTTTACCTATTGCCCCTAACCAACTTCCAAATGTATTACCTACGCCAAACAGGTTCCCAAAATCCTTACCTACGCCTAACAGGCGTCCAAAATGTTTACCTACGCCTAAACAGCTTCCAAATTGTTATACCTACGCCTAACAGCTTCCAAAATCCTATACCTACGCCTAACAGCTTCCAAAATGTTATACCTACGCCTAACATCTTTCAAAATGCAATAACCTATGGGCCTAACCCACTCCAAAAGTACTATGCCTAAACCCTCAAACCTAGGCCTAACATAGTAGTTATACAACTAAATCCTAACCAATCCTTACGCCTACTGCTGACCTAACTTAAACTTTTTGATCCTATAAGATACCTAAGGAACCCATGCCCCCCACCCGGTGCAGGATACAATACCTTCCGATTCTATGCTTACTGCAGATCTACTTAACTTTTTCGATCCTTATACTGTCTCTACTACACACTCTACTTCGGTGACAGACAGCATGAATTTTTTTAACCCTTGGATCCTTAACAGCCTCTCTTGCTACAGTGCATGAAAGAACTAATCCAAATGATACCATTGATTTACTAACAGCATATCCGCTAAACCAGTGTCAAATAGCGCACTCCTTACGAACTTGATGCAAAAACCGGCATCCGCGATTGTAACGACCGATGATAAAATTACTCCAAATTATAACATGCCCCCAACTCCGGTAACGAACTTAAACTCTGTCCATGACTGAATCCTCCTTACTCCTTCCTCCTTATGCCTCTCTCCTCCTCTACTACTACTACTATGACTACTACTACTACTGCTACCACTATTACTTAGCTCCTTACATATCAAATATCTCAACCTCTACTAATCCATCGTCAAGATATACTTTATCTATCCGCTTTTTACTAATCGATAGCCGAATCCTATAAATAATGCCCACAATAGCAAACCCGCCTAATGGACCCGCGGTATACTTTTAAAAGCGGAAAATTACATAAGAACTACATATTAGAAGACAGAGAACTGATTTTAGATTCAGGTAGCAACAGTAGCCTCTGTCGGTACTCTTTCATTTGCGAAATGGAAGAGACATTTAAAATAGACATACCATTAAAACCCACAGAACATAACTACTTCTATCATGGTATCAGAAATTTTACCAAAATGGGTACAATAGATTTGGACTTACTTTACAGGGGAAACATACCAGTTACACTTGTTAGTCAGTATGTTGACAAATCTTTGGTGTTGGTTTTAGGTACGCCTTTTCAAGAGTTGGTTCAAATCTCCTACCACATGATCCACCTATCGTTCTTACAAACACGAACAAAATACATTTAAGTAACACAACATAACCTTACTTAATCCCCATACCACTTACCCACCAAACCCTACCAAAAAGTAATCCCCAGCTTTACATGCGTTAAATCATACAGAAGTAAACCAACAGAGACTTTGCCTCCTCTTACTACCGACGACATTTCTACCCAAACAATCTTTAATTGGATTACTGACGATTTTGCCTATAATTTATCTACTTTAGAAGAACAGAAATAGCTCGCTATTTCTAAATACAC
>JABUQX010023286.1:27500-68449 GCA_015478945.1 Trachelipus rathkii | reverse complement strand
ATATGGAGGTTTACTGTCCTAACTTACAAATTTCCGTATAAGTTGTAGTGAACGTATAACTTCAGAGTGGTTTTTTTTTAGTCCGAGCCATACATTTGGAACATGCCACGTAACGCAGTAGTACGCAGGACGAAAGCATGACATTTGGAGGTGTACATTACGCAAAACCAGGAATGCTCACAGTGCTGCTGCAAAATATAGACAACGTTATCCACATCAACGACCGCCGAACCACATGGCATTCCATTGAGTTTACAGACGGATGATATAGGTACAGGGTCGATAGTTTAACCCCCTCATCACATACGGGAGGGGGTGCGTGTCTTATATTTTGACGCCGACCTGGCGTTCTTCTAAGACCCATTGAAAATCCATCGTCCCTATTTCCAGCAGGACTAGCTCGTCTTGGATATATCGAAGGAACCATAAACGGATTCGTGTTGCATACAACTATGTATCCATATAGGCCACAAATTGTGCATGGTTTTTGCATCGTGGAGACCAACAATGGCGGCTGGGATTCCTGGTTGTCTTGATTGTCTTCTAATGGATGTACTGGACTTATGGAAAATATCTAATGGACCGATGAATCTCGCTTTACCCATAAGGTATGTATAACAGGTGGAACTTCCAACATTGGGCGAAACAAACCCCCATATAATATTTCCCTAGCCTCACCAGGTCTCATACTCAGTCAATGTCTGGTGTGGTATACTCAATAGTAGAATTATCGGGCCTTACTTCTTCGCAAGAGAAATTTGACGGACAGCGTTACCTCCCTTTCCTGCAGACCGTCCTTGTTGACCTCCTGAGTGATATACTTAAGGACTGGCGAAGAATAATATTACGTACATGAATCGGGCGCGCAGCACCATAAGGCAGCTATAGTGACGCACCTATCTCGACACGACCTTTACGGGAAGCTTCATCGGAAGATTCCTGTCCATTTCCATGGCCTGTCGTTCACCCTACTTAACCTTCTGGACTACTGTTCTCTGGGGGGTATCCCAACATACCCGTGTAAAACTGGGTTTAATGACCCAGTAACTCACCCGCGATTGAATATTCGCCGTTGAGATAACCGACGCATGAGGGGAATCACCCGGCATCACTGTCACATTGTCATGCAGAAACCTGGCGGCAAATGGGCTGAGGCATGTATTCCTTGATGGAAGCGTCTTCGAATAGAACATGTTGATCTCAATATGTATGTAACAAGTTGAAACGCACCTAACGTTCTACTGTCTCTTGCATGCTGTGGATAAAGATTCATGGGTGTAAAATGTTGTTATGATACTATTAACAACATTATTATATTACATGCATCGATCATTATGTTGCTGTCTTGCATACCAATTGTTTTCTTCAACTTTTAACATTCACGTTTAAATGTATTGTTTTTACATTGACGCGTTTACCAACCTGTACATGTAACTGTATTTATTAACGCAAATGATTTGTCTATGCAGGGCGTCTAGTTGTTTATGGGTACATTGCCTGGAAACGAACAACCGTATCAAATAATGTCGAGAGGAAGACCCCACCTCATTTTCTATGTGGATTTCACAGAAGCTATAATAAATATATCTCCCATTCGCTTCGCATGTTTGGCTCGTTTTCCCGTAATGCGCGTTCGGCAGACACAACGTAACATATCCCATCCCCCTTAATGAATTAAATAATGTGAACTTCAATCTTCTAACACCATTTTCATACTTAAACATCCCGTACGGTGATACACCGCTGTAATATAACTCGTGAGACACTCTGTATATAAAGCAAATTATAACACTAAAATATCCAAATTAATAGCCTTTATAGGACTAGGTCTGTTCTGTAAAATGCAAACAAAACTCATAACTGAAGAATATTTATTTGATTTTTCATCGAAAATGAATGCAAGAACGTCGCACGATTTTGAAGAATGACTTGCCAAATCAAGAACACTCTTAAAGTAAAGACCCGCGAAGGGTTCCTATCTTGCCCATGGTTTGATTTAAATTATAAAAAATAGAAATGAAAAAATTCATTACCGTAGGAACTATTTTTCATTTTTAGTCAATTTTAATTTTCAAAGATAAAAATCTTACTATCTGATAACTCAGATGAATTGAGTTATCCTTCTGCGCCAGTGGTAATAGTCTTCTGGATTTTTCTTTTAAAACGTTTAGTAATTAAATGAATTTAGTGCTATTTTATGCCTTGTTTATACTATGTATTTACGATATGAAGAAAGGTATAACTCAATAACAATTTATTTTCGATTTCTATCGAGCGAAATTTACGCAAGCTCTAATCCGGCCCGCGTAGTATACCTAATGTTGCAGTCCGGACCCCGAAACAGAACGAGTTTGACACTCCGGCTCTAGACTATATTTTCCAATATTCATATAAATATTTTGCATCGTAACATATGGACAAACACATAGCGCATATATTATATATATATATATATATATATATAGTAATATCTATATATTAATATATATACCTATAATATATACTAAATATATATATACTATATATATACTAGTATATATAATCTATATATATATATATATATATATATATATATATTATATATATATAGATATTATATATATATTATATATATAATAAGATATAATATAATTATAATATATATATATATTAAATTATATATATTATATATATATATAATATATATAATAGTAATTATATTATATATATATTACTATATGATATATTATATAGGTATTATATAGTAAGAATATAGTATATATATATATAGAATATATATATATGTGTGTGTGTGGTGTGTGTGTGTGTGTGTGTGCTTAAAAAAAGAATTATACTTTTATTCTTCAGTTGATTTCAAATAAAATATACAATGTATACATTTGAAACAAAATTTATTTTTATTCCCCATTTGCTTTTGTATAGAATTTTGAAATATTTATATCAATATATAGTCATGTATTATTACATGCCAAAAACGTTCCTAATATCACCGGTTTTCCTTTTGTTAAATGGAACTTACTGTTTTTTCTCTTTGGTTTGAAGCTCAATGATTTAATTTTTCACGATGGATGTATTGAAGTGTGTGTTAGGTTTTGAGGTTTGAGGAGAGAAGTATTAGGAGAGTGATGTTGTGGTGTCCACCGAAATGGAGTGTGTGCTCGAGTGGTTGACGTAGTATAGTAGACGTAGTAGTTACTACTTAGTGGTAATATCTATATGATTATATCTATATATTATATATATATATCATTATATATATATTATATACTAATAAGTTATTATCATATAGTAATATATAGTAAGTATATATATATATGTTAGTTATATTATATAATGTATAATATATCAATCTATATATATATAGTGGTATATCTTATATATATATATATATATAGTATTATATTATATTATATATATATATATATAATATATATAGCCCACCTCCAATGCGAGGCGATAGCCCTCGCTCAATAGACAGGCCTTGCTCCGTTAGGAGCAAGCCAAAGGCTTGTACTTTAACTAACAATTTTTGTATGTTTGAATATTATCCAGATGAGTTAAAAAAAAGGTACATATTTAACAATATAACTGAAGCTAAAAACTGCATGAAAAATTTCTTACTAAAAAGGAACATTGGGGTGGAGACGAGGAAAACGCGAATGAAAAAAAAAACAATTTTTTCAATATGTCTCTCTAACTCCTCTCTCATCTCTCTCTCTCTCTCCTCTCTCTATATATATATATATAGTATATTGATATATTTATTGAACTTTGTGGCTATATATACCTAGAATATATGTTATTAGGTATGTATATTATAGATTATTTATATTTATAGAATTTACTATATTACTAATATACATATTAATATATATACCATATCCTGATAATATATATATAATATATCTATATATTTTATAGTTTATATTATAATTATATCTTATTATATTAACAGTGAAAATATATGCTATATAAGATAATATTTATAGTTTTATTATATAGTATTAAAATAATAATAAAAGACAAAAATATAGAATTAATATAAACTAAAGTATATATTATATACTATAAAAACATTAGTTACTAAATATTATATTTAATTAATATATCTATATATACAGATAATCAAACTCTTTCCAATACAGGACATTCCTAATCTTGTAAATAGAAAATATATAATTAAAATGTTAAATTATATAATTTTATTATTATTAATTATTGTTGTACGTGTAATAATATTATTTTTTGTAAATTGCTACTTAACCTAAAATTTAAAATGGATTATTTTGAATCAATGAAATAATTTGGACATAAAAAATACAAATTTCTTGTTTAAATGAAAACCAATCAATAAGTGATAGACTCAGTATGAGGTTGAAACGTAGCACATATATTATTTATTATTAATTAGTAAATCACTTAATTGTGCTTTATAAAAGAGCTGATAAGATTTCGTACATTTGATAGGTAATATATTAAAATAAAATATCTATATATTCATAACTTTAAATAATTAACTACAATAAGAAAACTTTAATATAATAATTAATATTAATCTTATAAATCATATATAATAATATAATTAATATAATATTATAATATATTAATATAAATATTAATCAAAATTATCCTATATTATAATTAAAAATTAATTAATATATATAAAAACATTATACTAAATAGATTTTATATATATTTATTTTATCTTTTCCTAAGTGACTATATATACATTATAAAAATCTAAGCAAAATTAACTCTGTATAACTATTTATATAATATATTAATATTATTAATTGAATAGTATGTTTTAATATATTAATTTATTATTTCTAATAATATTAGTGGAATTATGTAGGATATTAATTTTAATTAATATAATTAGGGGAATCAAGGGATATTAATTTTATAAATTAATAAGATAAATATATATTTAATTGTATTTTAATAGATATTTATTTGTATTATTATATTATCATTATGTATAATTTAATGATATTAATTATTATTATACGCAATACATATATTTTAACTGATATTACATATATATAATAATATATATATATTGATATACATATATAGCTCAATATACACATTGCAGAGTAAGTTTTATATATATAGGTATAACATCACAACTTAATAGAAATTATTGTGTTATATGGATAGTATGTTAATTTATATATATATATGTTAATAACTTAACAGGTAGTGTGTGTGTGTAGTGGTGTGTGTGTGTGTGTGTGGTGTGTGTCGGTGTGGTAGTGATGTGTGTGAATGGCTTAAACAAATTACTGATTTTGAGTTTGCTAAAAATTAAGTATTTAGATATTAACAATTTATGTACACTATTTTTACATTACTCAATTATTATTTAAATTAATTATCGTTGTTTTTAATCACCTAATATATTCACAATTTAATTAAGTTATTTAATGTATGACTCAAGTAATTTATTTACTGGTATAATATCTTGATAAAAATTCCCTAATTTAACGCAACTATAAACTAGCCTTTCTAACCTTTTATTCCTATACTTTAATTCTTCATGCAATTACTTATTATCTATACTTATGGCTAATGAACTGTACCTTTTTATCCATGGGGTAATAGCTAGCTATCTTACTTTATGGCTAATGCAATTATCTAATATATACTCTGACTCATTATATCACCTAACCTAACTACTGCTTTCGGTACTTATTATTATAAATATCTTTATCTTTACTTGTGCGCTTCATTATATAAACAATTATGGAAATTATTCATAGTAAAGCTTGTTTAATTATATTCGGCTTACAAGACTGGCCTCCAAAAGGACCACCACTCAACCTTGTGGGTTATGCTAATCATTAAGTAAGCCCATTGTCAGAACTTATACTTAAATAGGTAGCTGAAAACTTTATCTTAGGTCATTTCCTTGTTAAGATAAGCTTAACTCATTATTTTTAGTACTGTAATATATACAAAGTTGAGTATTATAATTTTATATCATTCAAAATTATTAATTATTAATACTTATAAAGACTATAATGGCTATTGTGATCTTCTATTATGTTATTTAGTTCCTGATCTGCAGAAGAAAGATATTTGAGTATGGATTTTAATTTTTGTTTTTTCGTCTCTATCTCCCTGAACTAAATCCACAAAAATGCACAATTCTCAACCTTCAATTATTAACTTTATTTATTATTTTATTATTTAGAGAACTGCTGTGATAAGAAGCTGCATCAAGACTTATTAACTGCTTTATTCATTTGATTACCTTGCGATTATTATTGCATTTTTATTATATTATTTATATTATTAATTAATATTTCCATCTGTTTATATATTTCATTGCAGTTATTGATTAATTGCGATTAGGATTATATATTTGATTAGGAAATTAGGTAGATTCGCGGATCTATTTAATTAGTTATTTTATTATTTTATCATTATTCTTTATAATATTATATGAAAACTTTAAATTTATTTATTTACTATTCTTTATTTACTTATTTGATTTTATTATTAAATTATTATTTGATATGTAATTTAACTGATCTTATTATTTATTTAGTTATTAATTATTGAATTATTATTATATTATCTATTAATTATTATTATTATTATTAATTATTATTTAAAATTATTATTATTATTATAGTAATAATGAACAATGTAAGCAAATAATGGGTAAATAATTGATTATTTATTATTATTATTATTATTATTATTATTATTTATTATTAGATTATTATTTATTATTAATTTATTATTATTATTATTACAGATTATGTATTTATTCATTAGTTATTATATTAATTACATTATTTATTATTATTATTTATTATTATTTATATTTATTATTTTATTATCTAATTTATTTATTTATTAAAGTTATTATTTTTTTTTACAAAAGGTATCTTTTCAATTCTTCTTTCCCTTAACAAATAGTTCTTTTTATTTTTCCAAAGGGGGGGAAAAATTTATTAAGGACTATTCGAGAATAAGAAGATATGTTTAAAAACTTTTTAATATTATACCAATATTGTCGCCTTGTATACTTCAGGCAAATGCAATGCAACGGTTAACTACTATTACATTATATGGCCAGCTTACAAAAATAAATTCTAAAATAAAAACAAAAAACTAAAAGATTATTTTAAAATCTTTAAATTGTGAAGTTTTTTAAAAAATAATTTTGAATAAAAAATCAAAAAAACAAACCTTTTAGAAGATGTATTCTTGCAATACAGCCTATTTATCATGGATCTAGGTTGTACTGCAAACGACACAAACCATTCCAAAAAACATTCAGAGCCCAATTCATTCCAAGATTTCATTAAAATTTCCACAATTGAATGATCCGGCTTACAGAAAATTGTTTTATAAATTAAAAAGAAGATTTCTGCTATAGAACGAATAGGTTAGGTTCAGGTTAGGATTTTATGAATATAAAATTCTTTTAAAAAACCAACCTAACAATTTCAACTGTAGGGAGGGGATTTGGTGATCCGTCCCGCCGCTTGTAAATGCCGCCCCTCTATATTTTTACTAGGGTTTATAAAATGGTTGCTTGTGCTAATTTCGGCGTTCTCAGGTGGTGGGTTAGGTTGTGTCATCTCACATAAGAAGGAAACAATTAACATCCCTCGTTCTTTGCTAATTAATTAATTGATACACAACATAACTTTTCCTGAATCCTCGCGAGACAGATGACTTCACGGGGTACTTAAATCATGAGGACATCTCCCGTCACCCTCGGGTGTGCTAGATGAAGCTTTTCTTAACCAATATAACCGTCCTTTTCTCTCCTGACTGGTAACAAAAACATTTTTCTTTCAAATTATGTTTTAAATTTTCGCTCTTATTTATTATTTATTGATTTATTATTAATTATTATTTATTTAAATTATTATTATTAATTATTCTTATTATTTAATTTGTATTAATTATATTATTATTAATTTATTATTATTATTTATTATTATTACATTATTATTAATTAATATTATTTATTTAATATAAATGCCGAGCCGCAATTAAAAGTGCCCTTGGTTCCTTTTTTAAAAAACAATACATGCGTTATCTCAGCATAAATGTTTCTCAAATGTCTTTGTCTCAACTTTCCTTAATAAAATCAATGTTTTCAGCATTCCTTCTTCTTTTCTTAAACTTTTAATGTTTTTTGATCTTGTGACCCCTTCGGCCAACAATTTAAGGGACTCCCCTTCACCCAATCTTTCCTGTCGCTAAGTGAACCCCTTGCCCTTGGATACCTCTCCTTCCCATCGCCCAGTGCTCAAATTGACACTATATCATTTTTCCCATTTCTTGACCATTGTGCCAAGGTTCGAATTGCTCTTTCTTTTTTTCGCTTTCCTTCTTTCGGGGGGCCGGTTTCATTTTTTTTGGTCCAACAACATGCTGGGGTCTACCGCTGGTATGACGTAATAGCCTCAGATGACCGCTAAACACTAGCTTTAAGTGTATTTATCGATGCTGGTGACCCAAGTCCAGGCCGTTTTCTTCCAAAGGACCAATTTCCATTAATGGACTTAAAAATTTACTCCAAGGAGAAAAAATTTTTTTCCCTTTTTCTATATAATAATATTATAGTAATATATATTAAATATACTATATTATTATATATATATTATATAGTAGTTTAATAGTATTTTTATTATATAATATATATATATATTATATATATTTATAGTTGATATATATATAATATAATATAATATTATATTATATATATATGTGTGTGTGGGTGTGTTTTGTGTGTGTGTGTGTGGGTTTGTGTGTTTGTGTGACTTTGTTGTGGTGTGTTGTGGTGTGTGTGTGTGGGTGTGTGTGGGGTGCTTGGTGTGGTGGTGTGTGGCTTGTGTGGTTGTGTGTGGTGGTGTGTGTTGTTGTGGTTGTGTGTGTGTGGTGTGTGTTGTGGGGTGTGTTGTGTGTGTGTGGTGTTTGGTGTGGGTGTTGTGGTGGGTGTGTGTGTGTGAGTTGTTGTGGTGGTGGTGGGTGTGGTGGTAGGGGTTGTGTGGTGTGTGTTTGTGGTGTGGTGTTGGTGTGATGGTTGTGTGTGTGTGGTGGTTGTTGTGGGTTGTGTGTTCAACGGACTCGAATATTTTAATTTTTTTTGATAAATAGTTGATTTCAACTGGAAAAAGAGTCTTATCATTTTTTATTTTTATTTTGGTAAATTATGCATTTATTACTTGCAAATTAAATATAAGCCAAAATAAAAACCAGAGTTAGCTTTTATAATTTTTTAAAAATTAAATATATTCATAACAAAAGAGAGTGGAAAAAAAAGAGAAACTCACTTTTGTAATTCTGAATACATAATTATTATTATAAATTTTCTTTTTTTCTCTCTCTCACCTCTCGATTTGCGCTTTCTCTGTGCTTCGAAAAGCGCCCTAAAGTTTAGTATGAGAGCATCAGTATGAGAGTGACTTAGATGAATAAGGGTGGAAGGAACTGGGTAATACCCTGGTTAAGGTTTTGATTCTGGTTACAATTATTACCCTTTTAAAGTTAAAATACTGTAAAAGTTTATAGCAATTAGGGTGTGAAGATATAATATAATATATTATTACTAAATTTGTACCAGTTATCTGACATTCTCGCCTTCTTCTTTTAATTTTAGATAAAGAGTCCACAGGCATTGTTTAATTGTTCTTAAGAGCAGTTATTTTTCCCTGCAGTTATTATTAGACTGTCGCATGAAAAGAAACAACAATAATGGATGTGAGGTGGTTACATACGCAGTAATTTCCTGCGACAGTCTTGAAAAGCAGGGCAGTGAATAAGACAGGTTCCATTTTACGAAAAGTTAATCATCGCACGTCGCTGGCTTCACATTCTTGCTAAAAAACTGCGCAATGCATTGCTGTACTTTGAGTCATCCCAGCAATATATTGCCGTATCAATTAATGCATTTTTTCCTGGTCAATGATGCATTAGTATATTATATGAAAATATCTATATCAATTTTAGTGTATCAAACTTATTTATCTGTACTTTATTTACTCACATTATGACCTTCTCTATTTCGTACTTACTATTATACTCAATTTAATTATTATAAATATTTATTATTTATATATTTATATAATTATATTTTTTATAATACTATTATATTATATTATTAATATTATATTATATAAATTATATATAAATTTATATTATATAATTATTTAATTATTATATTATATATTTAATTATTAATTATTTAATTATTATTAATTATTATAAATTATATTATTATATATTATATTCATAATTTAATTATTAAATTAATATATTTAATTATATATTATATATTTATAATTAATATATGAAAACTAAAAACCTTAACTACGAATTTATAAATATAATAAAATAACAAGATAGAAAAGCCCTGTTACGTATGAGAACCACGCCCACTATCTAAAACCTAAACGCCGATTGCATTCAACTAGTAGCTACCTTTCACACATTCCCCATAAAAATGAGTGAAATAAGTGGCGAGAGTGAACAAGGCCTAAAAAAACCTAGAAATAGAATTTGTAGAAATTCTGGTTGCCACCTTAGGTATTACCAGAATTTGTTTTCTAAATGGGGTTATATATATATAACTCTCTTGTTTACGTTTAAGAGACGATATATATATCGATATCCGTACACGCCCACAATGCCGGAGGCTGTGCCTGTCTCTGCTACTAATAATAAAATAGGACATGTATTTTAGATTGGTTCGAAATTATAATTGGTGATGGTCATAAACGGAATCATCGAATGCACAGTCGAAGTGAGTAGGGTGAGGCAAAATATGCCTCTGCTTTCATCCTCAAGCAGTCCGGCACTCCATGGCACCTAAGTGAGAGTAAACCAGCACCGTGCTGGCTCCGGTGCAGTGCTGGTTATAGGTATATATTTGTTATAATAATCAGAGTATTGTGTGTCACTTTTAATAATATGTTATTATGAATACCAGTATAGGATATTTATATAAGGAGTGAGTTTTAAGTTCGTAATAAGGGTATGTCTGTAGGACCACCCCCTCAGCCGTAAGTATAGGTTCTATATATGAAATGATATAATGTCAAAGGACGCAAAACAGAGTTTAGAAAAGGAGTCGGGTCAGTATCAGAGAAGGAAGAAATCGGAAGAAGGAGTCTGAGTCAAATGAGTTGGAGTTGGTACCGACACCGTGCTGGAGCCGGTGTTGTGCTGAATCAATAAATATCGTTAGTCCCATTAATTAAGATATCAAATATTATATTGTTTTATTAAAGGTCGTAGAGCTCGTGAATATGAAGGTTGTACGTTCCGTAAAGGGTGGTCTGAGGATCCCGCCTTCCCGAGGGGATCCCCCAGATAAGAATGTACTACTGAGCGCATAAAACAGAAGAAGGATGGGTAAGGAAAGGTGGAAGGCATGATGGTAAGGAAAGTAAGTTCTGAGCAGTAGAGTCAGAGTTTTTGAGCCTGACACTAGTGTTAGAAGCGCGATCTGGTCTAGGATTTCTCTAGTGTGTATGGTAATAACCAGCTCAATCACTGTGAAAATTAAAACTTTTTGAAAACTCTCAGATTTCTTCTAAATCATCCCTCTTCACTAAAAACACTCCAACTTTCCCTATCCCATTTGACTAGGCATCTAAATGTCCTTCTTAGCTTGTAAACAGCATAAACTTATCTTGCCTAAACATTATGGTGAATATATTTCTTGGAGACCTTCAAATTATATCACATCGAGGTATTGATTTAATAATATGGACCTATAAAGAAGCTGGAGAAATTCTGATTCTGTTCTCATCCGTCCTACAATATAGCCTAAACTTTCTGTGAGGTACTTCAAATCGGGATAAATTGGAGGTATGGCATTGCGTCGCCATTTTTTGGCAAACTATCGTTGGAATGAATCATGTTTTGTTTCCGGAGACGCCTTGCTTCTGCTTGAGAACTTAAGGTAGGTATGTCGTGATCACGATGGGATGAAAAATGTTCATTCCATTTTCCACCAAATATTTTCCTCATTCATAATCCATGGTTCGACTGGCTCTTGTTCTTCACTAGTGGTCCATATCCAGGAGCGTATGGTCAATGAGCAGCATTAAGGCGTGGAAAGAACTCTCATTCATCCATATTAATACTCATAAACTAATTTTTCGCTCCTGCCCGGATCGATGCTTAGGGATATATTACTCGCTGGCACAATTGAGTTCATATATAACATCTAAAAGGAAGTGTTGCTGCCTCTATCTATTGAATTCTCTTTCATGATTAAAAATTTCTGGCTTGACAAAAACATCTATCCAATAACTTTGTAAATTATGGTTTTTAAACCACCTTAACCCCTTTAGAATCCATTAAACACGATGTAAATAACTCCTTCCTGAAAAGATTTAGTCTCAGATACCCTGACAACATTATTTTCTCATACATAATCCAATCCTGGAGCTAGATTCGGCTCCCCCGCTTACTAGCTGCTTTCTCGAATCCCTGTTCATGTGTGTTATTTAGTCAATAATGGGAATATAAAATGCTGATATGATCCTAGGAACAATTAGGTAAATGGAGATTTTATAGATTGAAGAATTGACATAAGTATTTTTATAAATGACCGATTTACTTATCCGTGTTTTTTGATGGTGAGGCGGAGTGTGCTTCTGTAGTATATATATATATATATATATAATCCTCTAGCGCCTGTCCTCGTTCAACTCTACCACTAATATATATTGCCTTATATATTAATTACATTTTCCTCTATTGATGGAGTAAGAGAGCTGTTATTATTCTAGATTACCAATCCAATAAAAAAGTAAATCACGCTCTTATTCTTCTATAACTACCTATATATGCCCTATTGCATTAAACTTGTATTCCTCATGTCAAAAAATCCTTGAAACTCTCATCTATAATAATCTGATATGATACCTAGGAACAATTAGGTAAATGTGATTTTTAGTCTGCTTTCAGATCGTCAGTTAGGTTGATATGCTATCAACATCTGAAAATCAGTCTAGGTGGCATCCTTTCTCTATCTCAATGTATACTATACGGGATCTTTCATGCTCTAAGTGACTAATAAGGGATATCTCTTGTGTGGTAGCTACTTTATCACATATCTAAACCTTATTTGACTGCGTATGGAATGCATCACTACTCTCTAAAGTTCACTTACTTCCTTCTGATTTTCTTCACTTTATGCTTGGCTATCATTCTTTGATCTAAGGTTTATCTATTTCAAATCGTTTTCACATTTCAGCTCTTGTTGATGGATACATTTTATTCCTCCTTTAATTAATTGTCGTGCCGCTAGAGGTTACCGGCCCTAGGCATGCAACTGGAGCCTCACTATTTTTTCATATCAACTATCATTCCTATAGACTGCATACATTGCTTAACTCTGTTCACTTATCTTAATAGACCATTAGCACTACACTCTCTTATTCTTCGCACTACATTTCAATATGTGTCTAAACTAGTATACTAATATGTTTTATCTATAGTTTGCACCTCTCACGTTATACGGCTTTTTGATATTCAATTCATTGCTCGAGATTACCGGTTCTCACATCTCTCCTATTTTTGGATAGAGTTTGAAAGCTAAGGCTATCAGAGACTTGACAATCAGTCCTCATAATTTTCTTATAACTTACTATTATTTTGAAAATTGACTATAGATACTTTTTTTCTTTTTCTTTTCGCGGCTTATTTCTTCAGGGGGCGTGACGTAGACAACAAACTCTTTTCTAGAAGATATTATAAATGGGCAGGTGCTCGAGGGATAGACCTCTCGTGCACATTCCTTCACACGCTGCGTCGCTCCACTCGTAACATAAAAAAGAGGTGCCTCATTTTATTCTACTCATAGAATAATCTGTGTATAATATTTGAGACTCAAGTGATCTACTTCGATTGTTGGTACCTATATCTTTACTTTTCCAAGCCACATCTGTTTTAGTGGAACTCCTTGACTTCTATTTCTCACTAGCAATATATTCAATCTTATTCCCTATTTTAAGGTTCGCGTCTTCGCCCCACCTTGAGAGAATTGCTATATAGGCTCACATAGGACAGGGTGGGTTTACTTTCCACTTATTATATTTATATATTTCGTTTTAGTTTATTTTTTTTTTGCCCCTCCTTATTGAAAAAAGGACTGCTGCACAGTAAGTATAGTGGTATCATATAAATATATAATATATATTTAATATTTATATATATATATATATATACTATTATAATATATATATATATATATATAATATAATAGTATTATATATATATTAATATATATATTATAATATATATATTTTATATATATATATAATTAATATACTTAATTAATATTAATATTATATATATATTTATGATAATATATATATATATATATATTTATTATATATTATATAATATATTATATATATTATTATATATATATAATATATATATTATAATATATATATATATATATAATATATATATATATAATAATTAATATTATTATATTATATATATTATATATATAATTATATATATATATATTAATTATATATATATATAATATTATTATATAATATATATAAATATATAAATATATATATATATTAATATAAATTATATTATATATATTATTATATATGATTATATTTATATATATTATATATATTAATATATATTAATATATATATAATATTATTATAATAGAGAGTAGAGAGATGAGTAGAGTAACGAGAGAAGTAAGAATAAGAAGTATAGAATGAGAGAGAGAGAGAGATACAAGATGAGATTATCAGGTGAGGCGTACCTTGAAAGATTATAATTGGTAGAGGAGAGAAAGCTAGAGTAAAGTTTATTAGTAAGATAAGATATACATAAGCATTGGATAAAATCGATTATTACTCTCCTACCATATACATTAATTTAATATATATATATTAAATTAATAAAATATAACAACTTGGTTCCTGTAAAGCATATAATTATAATTATGATAGAAAAACAAATTATAATAATCTGTAAAACCAAGCGTAAGTAAGTATAATAATTTAGCTATTACTAAATTAACCAGCTAGTAGCTTTATATTCTCGGTGAGTATTATGAAATAAACTTTATTAGTTTTATATTTTTACGGTGGTTATTTCAAATCACTCACCTATACCTTACATTCTGCAATCAACATTCTTCAATATGAAAAAAAATCAAATGATAAATAAAATCTCAGTAATAATTAATACACTTTCGATAGTAATAATGCTGTTGATATTATTAATTTAGATATTTTTTATTATAAATATAAAAATCTATATTATAGAAGGTTTTCGAATTTTCTTTTATATTAATATATTTTTTTGTTTTTATCCATATATAATTATATATAATATTTAGATATATATATATATAATTATATATATATATTATAATATTATAATATATATATTATATAATATATGTATAATTAATATATAATTATATATATATATAATATTATATATATATAATATATAATTATTAATAATATTATATATATTATTATATATATATTATAATATATATATATATATATATATATAATATATAATATAATATTTATATAATTAATAATTATATATATAATATATATATATATATATATATATATATATATATACTATTAATAATATATATATATAATTATATATATATATATAATATATAATATATATAAATATCTATATATTATTAATATAATATTTATATTATATATAATATATATATATATATAATTATATATATTATATATTATATATATATATATATTTATTATATATATATAATATATATATTATAATATATAATTATATATTAATATAATATAATTAATATAATATATATATATTAATATCATAATATTATTATATATTATATATAATAATATAATATTATTTATATATATATATATAATTAATATAATATAAAATTAATAATATATATATATATATATATATATATATATATATATTAAATTATATATATAAATAATTAATATATATATTATATATATATATATATATATATATTAATTACACTATATATATATATGTATTTAATATATATATTATATATATAAATATATATATTATATATAATTATATATATATATATATAATATATATCATTAATATTATATATATATATATATATTACTATATATATATATAATATATTAATATTATATTAGTATTATATATATATAATATTATTTATTAATATATATATTAATAATATATATTATAATATCTATATATACAGTACCTATAATTATTCATTATATATTATTAATTATATATATATATATATATTATGAGATGGTGATACGTATATATTAGTTAGAGGTCTAATATCTTAATTTCGGACGTTATTAGAGTATATCATATAAATCGTTCAGATTTTAAATTATTAAATATTCTCTCATAATTAATATATATATATATATATATTATATATTATTAATAGCTTAAATTATTATATTTATTACTATATAATATATATTAATATTTCCGTGATTGCTTTATAATACAGCTACTATTCATACTCATATATATACGTCATATATATATCATATATACTCTGTAATATAATATACTAATATATATCTATATATATTTCTATAATATATAAATTATTATTATTTTACTATTTATATACTACTACTTATATATATATAATATAGTTCATACCTCTACTACTCTAATATTATATCTATTTGGAGTAGGCATTGGCACAGCAGCAGCAAGAGATTATATAGGGTAGAGAGTGAGTAAATAAATAAGAGGATATGCATATATATTATATATAGTTATATATCTAATTATCACGTGAAAATAATCTGTTAGCTTTTCCATTAAAGTATAGAAGATATACATATCAATATGTAATATCACATTATATATATATATTAAATTATATACGTATTCAGAATAAGTTATAAAAGCCCATAGCCTATTACCTTACTATAGACCTACTCACTAAATTTAATATATATATATATTATATCTTGTATAATATATCACATAATATTAATATAAGTTACGATAAGTCTACGTACAACTCAATGTATAACCATGAAATCCATTACCCTCAATAGAGCATCAATTATTTATTAGACTCATGCTAGATAACTATAGACTACTATACTTACTAATTATATATATGATTAATAGTTTATATAAAATATTAATCGTTATATTTATAATATATATATTAATGTCATTAATAATTATATAGTTTAATGCAATTTAAACGTGCGGATTTATTAAAGGTGGATTCATATACTCCCTATGATATTAGCCTACTAGATGTGTGAGTATTATAATTATAATAGTATTATATACCACATAAATCAATTAGTAATCCCAACATTTAATTACTAATATATAATATTATATACAATAATACCCCGATCTCATAATTCTCTCCTAATATACATATAGTACTCACACCTTTATATTTTACTTAGCCTCTTGAGACTATAATATAAAAACTACCACATTTTCTTCTAATATAGATATCTTCACTCATTCATATTATATATAATATTATAATATATATTATAATAACTATATTATAAATGTATTATAATTATATTATTATTACCTTCAGACTCGATTATTCGATACACTGACTCAATCTAAATATAATTACTACTATATATCATTTTCTTACTTCGGTCTTTACTCACCAGTATCTGGATCTACCGGTTTCTATCCATAACATCACTATCTAAATTCTATCAACTATAATATTAATCATATCCGATATATATATTTATATACTTAACACTCAAATACCTATTTCTCTTCTTCACTCATTCCTTTATTCACTCAATACGTTAATATTAGTACCTAATTAATCACCATTCCTATCAACGTAACTTTACTAATTATATACATAATCTTTAACATAAATAATTCTTAATTTTTATTGGTCATATACCATTTATATTACTCTATATATATCATAATTACAATCAATCAATGAAATATAAAAATCCAATACATCCACTCATCACTCATATATTAATTATACTAATATTACTGATTAATTCATTATAAATTAACACTCACTAATCAATAAATCTTTATTATATTATAAATTTATTTATTCACACTAACTTAGACATATGACATCACATTCCTACTATTTATTTACATACAAGTCTAATATAATAATTAATAATAATCATAGGAATAATATAATCAGAAAAATACTTATATAGAGAAATAAATAATTCTAATAATAATAATATATAATCAATTATTCTATAAATTAATATTAAATAATAATAATAATACCAAGTACGACTAATAATAGCTTCAATAATTTGGAAGGAGCATTAATACACTAATAATAATAGACAAAGTAAATTAATAAGTAATAAGAATAAATAATCAATTAATAAATAATACATTGAAAGTAAATATAATTAATAATCAATAATATAACATAAATTAAATAAATATACTCTATATATATATTCTATAAGATAAATATATAATAATATAAAATTTATACATAATAAAAATATTTTATCTATTTTATTTTATTAGTACTAATATCATTTAGTTATTATCATTACTCTATTATTAATTATTCATTATTATTGACTTAGTCTTAACTTTATATTACTATTTACTTACTATATTATTTATTATTTTATATTATTAATTATATATTCTTATTATCTAATCAAGAGTATTATTAATTTATTAATTATTAATTTAATTATTATGCATATACTTACTCATAGATTATTATCTCACTTATACTCTATTATATTAATTTCAATAATTATTTAATTAATTGTAATTATTATTATTATTATTTATTATTATTATTATTCTATCTTCCAATTACTTATTGTATTTTACTTTATTCTTATAATAAACATTAAATTATCTCATATTATTATTATTATTATTATTACTATTATTATTATTATTCAAATTATTATTATTTATGTGATTATAACTGTTGTATTATTTCATTAATCTATTTATCTATTTATTAATATTATTATTATTATTATTAATGTCATAAAAATCAAACTTATTTATAAAATATAAAGTATTATTTATTATAATTAATTTGAAGATATGATTCATTTAATAATTATTTCTAATATAAAAAAAAAACGTTTAATAATAAATATATTTCAGCAATCTTGAAACTTAGAAATAATTAAGTGCATTATGGTGACAATTCAGAATTAATCAATATTATATACACTCATTAATTACATATGTTGATCTGACGAAAGAATAATTTTGTTCTTATTAATATAAATTAATAATAATATAGTAATAATACACTCAAGTGTCTCTAAATCTACTCCATAGAATTAATGACTCAATAAAATATAATAAATATAATAAAAATAATTATCTGAATTAATATGTCATACATACTAAATGAATAAAAAATAATAACACATTAATATATAGATTAATTCTTACACTTATATATATCATTATATACACTCAATTATAAACTCAATAAATATATAGTAATAATATAACATTTTCGAACTTTAACACAAGATAATAATGATGATATTTACTAATTAGATCTTCTATATATATTAATAAATGATCTACATTGAATAATATTAGTGATGATATTAATTATAATAAATTACATAAATTATATCATATAGATTTTGAATTTAATAAGGTAAGGAATAATAATAATAATAATAATAGGGATTTAGAAATAAGATATTATATATTTAATCATATCAATATATGGCATATGTTCATTATCAATAATAAAAAATATAGGCAAAAACTTATTTTAATGATCTGCTAATACCGTAACCTTTTTATATGCTATGAAGATTTTAATCTTCCTCTGTGCCTTTGAATTACAACAATAATTAATAGTTTTCATCTGTATATTTAAATCATCGTTTTCACCCAGGGAGAAACCCCAATTAGTTCTTTTCAATTGACATTCTAGCTAAATCATTTAACCTTTCACACTTAATTCCAAAGGAGCTTCCTATTCCTTTATCTCTTTTGAAGTGGAGGAAGTTTCTTTTTCTGCACTACTTAAAATGTTACAGATAGAGTTGCCATCAACGTTCCCAACCAGAACACTTGATCAAATGGTTCACAATAGATCAAGTTCCTTTACTTTTTTTTAAAAGTACTCATGTATATGTGTTTACATTACTCCTTCATTCCAATACAATAATTCTCGTGTTAGTCGAATAATTAGTATCAATATCTGTTTATATAAGGTCGTAGGCTCGAAATATCTGAAACGTTGTATTGTTTCGTAAACGAGTGGTGTCTTGAGGAATCCACCTCCGGGGATCCCAGAAGCAAATGCATCTTGAGCAACGAAAACAGAAGAGGCTGGACGGAAGGAACAAGGGTGGAACGGAGGATGGAGGAAAGCAGTCTGAGAAGGAAGTCAGTAGTTGGGCTGACACGGTGTTGAAGCCGATCTGGTCGGAATTTCCCAGTGGGGTAACCGCAACCGTGAAATTAAACTTTGTTTGGGAACTCAGCTTCTTCATATCTCCCTCTCTAAGATACACCTCCCAATTTCCCTATCTGCCCATTTGACGGCTTCTAATGTCTCTTAGCTCGTATACAGCTTATATAACATTCTTGGACTACACACTTTAATGGTGAATTGTCTCTTAAAGACCTACTATATCACAATCGGTTGCTCTCACAAATGGCCTCAAAGCACAATGCTGGAAATTCCTGTCACATGATTTCTCTCGCGTCCTTAACAATAAGCTACACACAATTTCTGGTACTACATCTCAATCGGGATAATTGGGATTGCATCTTGCGTCGCATTTTTGCAAAACTATCGTTGGAATGAATCATATATTGTTCCGGAGAACGCCTCTTGCTTACTCTGAAAAGGTAGGGGTCGTGATCAGGATGGAAATGAAAAAGTTTCATTTCCTTTTCCCACCAAATCAATTTTTCTCTTCATAATCATGGTTCGATGGCTCTTGTTCTCTTGCCCATCCAGGAGCGTGGCATTGCGCATAAGGCGTGGAAGAACTCTCATTCTCCTATTTATCTACACTAACTTTTTTCGCCTCTTGCCGCGCAATCGATGCTGGGATAGTTACTTCACGACTGGCCAAAGCAGCTCATACACTAAAAGGAAGTGTGCCGCCCTTCTCGATCCTCCTTCTGATAAAAATTTCTTTCTGGCTTGACAAAACATCTCAATAACTTCAGTAAAATTTGCCTTTTCCCCTTCTTATCGTTCTGACCGGCTTTTTGTTGCTAATACTCCTTCTGAAAAGTCTAATCTCTTTGGTCTTCTTTTTTCATATAATTCCATCTGGATGATTTCGGTCCTCCTCCTTGTCGGATCCTTCAGGTGTCCAATGTCGCGCTTACCTGTCATTTTACTTATGATCGGGTACAAAAAATACTGAGTATCTATGAATTTTCGCGAAGGACACGTGGTCTAATATGATAGCATTCCTTCCTCTCCGCTGTATTGGAGGGAGTGTACTTCTGAGCTGGCGCAGTGTCCTCGTTAACCTAAACCTATATGCCCGTTACATATCTAAATACTTTCCTCATTGTGGAAGCAGCGCTATTTATTGCAGATCACTCCCCAAAAAAGATATTCGCTATTATTCTTCTAACTAACCGACCTATTGCATTAACTTGTATTCTGTCAAAAATCCTTGAAAACTCTCTTAACTCTCATTTTCTTGAATCATAATAGAAATCCTCCATTCCTTCTTTCAAGATCGTCAGTCTAATGGCTTTACATTCGAAATAGCTGGTGGCATCCTTTATCCTATTTCAATGACTCTAAATCGTCTTCTGCTGTTAGAGGAGCATAGGGAATCTTGGTGGTGGTAGCACTTTGACATATCTAAACCTTTTGACAGGGTATGGCATGCGTCACTACTCTCTAAGCTACCTTCCTTTGGATTTTCTCCTTTGCTTTGCTTACTCTTGTCTAGTTTTCTTTCAAATCGTTCATTTAGCTCTTGTTGACTGGAGGCAACTTTCTTTCCTCCTATTCTGTTAATTTGCTGCTCCGAAAGACTTTGTTTTATTTCCAACTTTAATTCTACTTTTCATTAACGAATCTTTCTACTTGTACTTCTAACTCTGTCACTCTTATGCCAATGACTACACTCCTCTATTTGTCCACTCATTTCAATGGTGCTAACGTCCAGTTTGTATCTATAGTTGCCTCTCGTCTACGGCTTTTTGATTCAATTCTTGCCGATCCGGTTCCATCCTCCTTTTGGATAGAGTTGAAGCTAAGGCTAAGAGACTTACAAACTGTCCCATAATTTCTTACTCCCTTGATCTTCTTTCTCTGTGACGTGATGTTGGCGCCCTATCTCTTTTCTATAGGTATTATAATGGCAGGTGCTCGAGGGAATTGACCTCTCGCATTCCTCCACGACTGCGTCGCCCTCGTGCAAAAGAGGTGCCTTGTTCCTCACATGAATATTGTGTAAATATTGGAGACTCAAGGATCACTCGTTGTGGTACCTCCTTCTTTCCAGCCACATCTGTTTTGTGGAACTCCTTGACTTCTATTTTCCCTGCAATATTCAATCTTTCCCTATTTAGGTTCCGCGTCTTCGCCCACCTGAGAGAATTGCATTAGGCAAGGGACAGGGTGGGTTTACTTTCCACTTATATTTAATTTTCGTTTTTCTTTGTGTATTTTTTTTGCCCCCTCCTTTTGAAAAAGGCCCTGCCAGTAAGTAGTGGTATCAAGTAATATATATACTGAATACTATATACTATCATATTTATATAATATATATATATATATATATATATTATATATATATATTATATATATATTATATATATACATATATATTATATATAATAATACACTATATATATATATATATAATACTATTTTATATATATATATTAATATATATATAGTATATATTATATACTAAATATATATATATATTATCTCATTATATACTATATCATATATATATATATATATATACTATACTATTATATATATATATATATATATTCAATTAATATATATATATACTATCTCAGTGGCGTACCTTGAAGATTATAATTGGGTAGGCAAGCTCTATCTACTTTACCATTATTTATATATATTATATTATAATATATATATATATATATATATATATATTAATTTAATATATATATATATTATAATTAATATATATATTACATATATATTAATCAGTGGCTGTACCTTGAAGAATTATATATTAGGGTATAGGAAATGACTATATATTATTTAAATATATATATTAATTATATATATATATATACTATATATATATATATATATATAATATAATATATATTAATTTATATTATAATTATTATATTATTATATTAATATATATATATATATCATATAATAAATTATATTAATATAATAAATATTATATAATATTATATATATATTAATATATATATATATATATTAATATTATTAAATATATATAAATATAATATATTAATATATATTAATATATTATATATATATTAATATATATATGTATATATTATATATATATTAATTATAATCATATTAAATATATTAATATATATCATAATATTATATATATATCATATATATATTAATATAATATATTAATAAAACTATTATTATTTAAAATAATAATAATAAAATTATTAATCTTTTATAAATTTGTATAATAAAATTTTATAATAAAGTTTTGATTAATTTATATATAAATACTCATATTTTACAATAGAAATTATATATATAGAAAAATATTAATATATATATAATAATTAATATATATATAATATTATTACTAATACTACTACTATTGTATATAAACAATTTCTATAATAACTATAATAACTCTTATATATATATATATATATAATATAAGGATTATATAGTATATTATATAATATATATTACAATACAATTATTTATGTATATATTTCTTTTATTTATATATCATAATATATTAATAATGAATTATATATAATTATATAGTTATAATAATATATATATAATATATAATATATATCTATAATTTATCATATGAAAATAATATATGAAAATATATTTATCATGCAATATTACTATTAAATATATATATTATTATATAAAGTTAATTACATTATACTATATATATAATAAATTGTATTATATAGTATATTATATTCTTTATATAATTCATATTTTACTATACCTATAAATAATATATATATATATATATATATAATTATAATATATATATAATATTATATTATAATATATACTATACTCTAGCATTTTTTTCTTATATACGTATATATATATATATTATAATATATATATAATATATATAAAAAGATATATATATCCGTTAATACATAATTAAAGAATGTTTTATATATAATAGTTGATATATATATAAATAAATATTATATATATTAGTGTTTTATATATGATTATATATATTATATATCATTATAACTATTTCTTCATATATAATATAGTATATAAATAGTATATATAATTAAGCATATATATATAACTGTATATATATATATATATATATATATATATATATACTATTTAGTAGCTAATATATACATATATATTACTATAATTATTATATATATATTATATTAGTATTAAAGTATATATAATTATATATGTATATATTATTATCATATATTTAGTAATATAATATTATAATATAATATATACTCTAATTATATAATATTATAATATATATTATATTTATTGATAGATATATAATATAATTATAATACTGGTCTAATTTATTTCAATAATAATTATATAAATTACTATTACATATATATACATATATATATATTATAATATATATATATAATTAATATTAACTAAATATATGAACATACTTAAACAATATATAATATAATAAATGATATATTTTGATTTATACAATTTAATTGTTATGTATCTAAGTACGTATGCCTAGTAAGTATATTACTATATAACTGACCATATCTTATATGAAATATATATAAATATAAAAATAATATAAATGATAATAAATAAATAAATATAAATAATATATATATATGATAATAAATATCAATAATAAATATATATATTATTATATCAAAAATTATTGATTTTATTAATTATTGTATTTTATATACTGTATATTAATATAAATTATATATATAATATAATAAAATAATTATATATAATATATATATATATATATATAAATATATAAATCATATATATATATAAACCCTGGTATTTATTATATATTAATAATAATACTCCCCTGATATATATATATATAATATATATTATATGTATATTTATTAGTATATAATAGTATAATATATATATATATAATCAAATAAATAAAAATAAATAATTAAATAATAATATATAATATAAATAATAATAATAATTTATAATAATAATAATAATAATATATAATAATAAAATAATAAATAAATAATAATTAATATATATCTGAATACTATTATATCACATAGATAATGGTAAATACATATATAAATAATGATAAACT
Organism: Trachelipus rathkii; assembly: GCA_015478945.1. NCBI lineage: Eukaryota > Metazoa > Arthropoda > Malacostraca > Isopoda > Trachelipodidae > Trachelipus > Trachelipus rathkii. Next base: position 42,899 of record JABUQX010023286.1, on the reverse strand, counting down.
CATAATAATGAAATCAATAATAATAAATAATAAAATATATAATATTAAGAAATAATAATATAAGTAATAATACTTATAATAATAATGAACTCTAATATATCGGCATAATAAATAATAGAATAATAATGTAAATAATAATACTAGATAATAATACATGTAATATAATATAATATAACTTGAGTATCGGAACTAAGAACAAAAGTGATGAAAGAGTAAACGTAGATTATGCTACTAATTAATAATGAAAATTAAAATAATATTATAGTAATTATATAAATAATAATTAATAATAATAATAAAATATATTAATAATAAGAACCCCAGACATTATATAATATAAACAAATAATTATTATTATTTATTATTATTAAGTGTATCATTCATATATTATTATAATATAATAGTATTATTATTATTATTATTATTACTCACTCTTATGAATTGTATTATTATTAAATTAATGTAGAGTATTGTTTATTCAATATCTTGTAAGTATTTATATGTTATTCACTTTATTATATAACTTATGTAGTATTCATTAAAGATTACTATTATTTATTAATTATTCTATTATTATTATTCATTATTTTGTGATTCGTTATTATTATTATTATTATTATTAGTATATTCCCGCTAGTATAAGAGTTTTATTGTATATTATTTTCTTTTTATTAGTGGTATTAATTTAGTAATTAAAGTTAATTATTTAACATAATTTGATTATTATTAAATTTCTAATTATTATTATTGCTCATTATTATTATTTAATTATTATTTATTAATTTATTATTATTTTTATCAGTCACTTTTGATTCGATTATTATTAATAAATAAATAAATAATAATATATAATACTTATCAATATAATATATAATAATAATAATAACCAAAATAATATTCAATAATAATAATAATAATAATTAATAATATAAATTCCAATTAATAAATAATAATGAATAATAATAACTATATAAATAATAATATAATATTAATATAATAAATAATAATTAATCAAATAATAATAATAATAAAATAAATAATAGATAATAATCAATTTTAATTTGGTTCAGATTATAATAATTATAATAATTAATAATATATAATAATAATCAATAATAATAATAAATATATAATATAATAATAATAATAAACACAAAAATAATAATAAATAATCAATAAAATAAATAATAATAATAAGATAGATAATGAATATATAATAATAATAATAATAATAATAATAATAATATATATATAAATAATAATTAATATAAATAATAATGTGAAAATTTATAAACCAATATTCAATATCAATAATAATAATAAATTATTATTAAAATAATAAAATATACATAATAAATAATAATAATAATAAAAATATATCTACTAATACTAAACGATTATACAGATTGTAAATGGTAATTTTTTATGTGTATGAAAGATTTAACGTCGTGGGGGGAGTTGTTAGAAATAGAAAAATAATAATATTTCGACTGTATGAGATTGTGAGGAAGACAAATATCTGGTCAAAGATTAGCTCGAAGGTTTTATTTCATTTTTCAACTCTAATTTCTAGCTAAATCCTTTAACCTTTCACACAACACTCTATTCTATTTCGTCTATAATATGATTTTTATCCTTTTTTAGAACATGAGAGGATCTTTACTGACACTACTTAATGTTCACGCCAGATAGAGTTGCCATTCCAAGTCCACGGAACACTTTGAATCAATCATGTTCAATCTAGATCATAGTTCCTTCTCTATTTTTTAAAGTCTTCTGGACTTGTTTTACATTAATCTCATCAACTGTTCCAAAAACTTTATTCATTGCTCAACTTCTCATCTCTTCGAATAATTTATACTTCCAGTAATTGTATTCAAGACGATCAAGTTGTAACAAATATTATTTTTCTATAATAATAAAATAAATTTTTTTATAACAAAAGTGTACCAAGAAAATTTGAGTTTCCGACACATCAGAAAAAACTGTTTTCTAAACTGACCATTTACATGATCTAAAATATTAACACTAAATAATAAAAGCTTTCTTCCATTCGTTCTGTCTCGTTTAGATACTCTCGGATATATTTTTATGGATGGCCAACTATTGAGTTATATCAAAGGCTTCTCCATAAACATTTATGGAAAATAGCGTTTCTTGTCTGCACCTTTATGTATGCATAATTTAAGGAGTCACTTCGCTAACCTAACTGTCTGTTTATTGCTTGTAGACTATATTTACAGTTTTTGTTTGAGAAAATGCTAGAATCAAAAATGCCCCATTTATCAAAAACATGATTATATATGCAGAGTAAGAAAATGAAAGAAATTCTAAAATAAATAATTTTTTAAAGCCCTTTAAATTATAATTAATTAAATGCATTATACTTTGAGAATGGCATCTGAAACTGTCTTATGCGCATTTTCATAGATTCTTATAATTGACACTAACAGCATCGTTCTTAAAAAATGCCACAACAGTGTCTAAGGTTGCAATTGAGGCTATTTTAAATATTACCCCTTTGAGTTTTGGGATTCTGATATACGGGTTTTCATTAACCGAGTAACACCAGCTATTGATACGTTTTTTGTGTGGGCAGATCTTACTCATAAAAGAGGAATGAAATAGAAAAAAAGCCCTTTATTTCGGAGGTAAGTTTGTTCATTTAATATAAACAAATGCATGTCGTGGTTGTGCATAACAGTGAGTAAAAAGGCAATGGAAGTACTTTCTGGATTATTAGACTCCGAATATCGCGACTGCCATAAATGAGGCTCCATCGTTAGAGATCTAAAACCAATTAATTTTGGGATGGCAATTTTTTTAAAACAGTCAAGAAATTCTTCGTATTTATCAAACCGCTTTTGCTATAAATTCTGCCCCTCTATTTTCTGATACCGGGAAAAAACCAACGAATCTTTCTTGTATATTGCAATTTTGGTCAACGTAACGAATAATTACGGAACAGTGCTCTGTTGCTGATATATCCATCGTTTAATCCACTTGTATGGAAAAGAAAAGGGCTTCTTTAATTTTTTCTTTAATGTGGGCATCTAGAACTTTACTCAAGCATGAAATTAGATCGTTTTGAATCCACGGTGAAGGTCCTTGATAAGATTTTGAGCGAAGAACAAATTCCTTAAATCGACTATCGTATTCCTGTAGTAATTAAAGAAGCTCAATGTAGTTGCCTTTATTCAAAGAAGACGAACTTTCATCATACCCTCTAAAAGGTAGTTCTTGCTTAGCAAGAAAAATAGCAGAATCAATTAGTCTCTTTACTATTTGCAGATTTTCGGCGACTTCTTCATTATGTTTCTTTATGTTTAATATATGAGATTGACTTAAAGCCTGATCTATGTTATATTTACCAAATAAACTTTATTTTAAAGTACATTCCAAATGATTCTTTGAGGACTCGTGTTTTTTACATGCTTTACCTAAGTTTTTTAAATCAAAATAACCCACTTTACACTACACATCATTCCCACATGATTTGTTTGCTAAATAATATAAGCATGGACATACAATAAAGTTATGGTCTTTATTCTAGAAACAACCTGTACAGCCATTGATATTTTCTTAGAGAAGGAATGGCAGTATAACTTTGTTAGATATATTGGACAACTTAAAAAAATGTAGCCCTTTCAGATTCTTATAAATATTCATGTTTAATTTTCACTGCTCATATGTTGTGTTCTAATTGGCACTTTTTCTAATATATAAAAATTCTACTACGCTACTTCCATTATTGTCACTATGGTTAATTGATTTTCAATTATATATAAGGTAACACTCACTCATCTTAAAGATAACTCAGTAATTAAAGAATTATTATTTTATAACCTAAACCACTTAAATGCAAAGATTGGATAACTAAGAACTGCTATCTCATGGTGGAATGCGCCTGTTGCACATTTGAGAAACAAATTCATTATTAACGGATTGATGATGTAAGAAGAACTTATCGTATCGATGTGAACAATTACAGTATGTTCAATAAAAAAATTATATTATTAACGGATTGATGAAGTAACTAGTGCCAAAAAAAATCTAATTGCAGAAAATTATTAGGCGAAAGATGACAAACATTTCAAGTGGTACTAATATACTATCTGATCTCACACAATACGTTCATTATTATAACCTGATTGAAACCATGCACATGAACCACATTTCTAGAGTTCACAGTCGCGTTCCATGCAATATCGCAGACTGGAGAATATGATTTCTACGGCAAATGTATTTGACTAAAAGTCCACGAGCCAATATAATATGTTCTAGTAAGAATGTCTCACACAATCGCTGATAAATTGCAACAAAAGCTTTATGATATGGGTTCACGTTGACACAAACTATAAACTATGAACCTTGCTAACTCTCAACTTTTACAAATCTCTCTACCATTCATAAAAATCATAGCCTGTTCGAGTAATGAATAACTGGAGTAGTAACACAGTAGTAAGCTCACCAGTGATTTGTTCTACTAACGCACAGAGAGCTCAATGATCAATTTTCACTGATAAGTCTATTATATACAATTGAATATAATATATATATATATATTATAAAATACTATATAGTAATAGTACAAGTATAAGTAATAGTACAAGTACAATTCAGATGTTGCCAAGCTTTCATTCTCGATAAGTATGTGTTTCCTGATATATATATATATATATATATCTATATATACTGTAATATATATAATTATATAAATGATATATATATAATCTATATCATATATATAATCAAATACTACATATTAGTATATAACCGGATATTATATATACTATGAACTCTAAGTTAGGTGAAATATACTAAATATATTCTCTATATATACAGTATATACATAATATTATAGTATATATATATGTCCAAATAGTTACTTATATATATATATATATATAATATCTAATATATACATAGATTACTCTTGCGTTTATAATTATATGTATTTATAGTATTTTTATACCTTGATATATGCTTAACTATGTATTCTCTTACGTTCTGGCAGGACTGCCAAGATATATATGTTATAATATTAATTTATAAATATATTATAATATATATATATTTATATATATCATTATATTAATATATATATAATATATTTAAGTATATTATATATATAGTACTCCTTTAACGTCGAAGAAAGATAGAGAGAGAGGAGAGAGATTTAAAATTTCTATTTTCCATAATTATAACTTCGTATCGATTTCCACTGGGTGATACGAAAATTTTGATACCGCGATAATTTTCAGTATTTTTCGCTCGTACAGCAAAGTATGACGTCTTTATTATACCTTATATTTATTATATGAAATATGAAAATCTACAAGTACGCCATAGCTTAGATTTTAATTCATTTATTGCTTTTATTTTAACTCATATTAATTGAATTTTTAATTTATTATACTTGTTGTTAATTGAATGTGTTGCTTTTTCTTTAATATTAATTTTATAAATATACTTCTTTTCACTTTAAAATAAAAATGGTAAATAATTTATTTATCTTTTACCATTTAAATTATTTTACTAAAATAAAAAGACTGAAAAATATTGGAAATATATATTATTATATATATATATTATATATTATATTAATATATTATATATACATATATATATATATTATATATATTATATAAATAATATATATTCATATTATATATATACATATATATAAATTATAGATATCTACATATATATTTTAATATATATATTATATATTATTATACTATATTAATTATATATTATATTATATCATCTTATATATATAGGTAATATATTAATATATACTATATATATATATATATATTATATTATTTTAGTTATATATATAATATATTATATATATATATACTATATAATTAATATATACCTATTTACTATAATATAGTAACATTATATATAGATTATATACCGATATATGAGATATTATTGGATACATCTTATATAGAATAATTTCTGTATTATGATACATTATATATAACTATATATTACCATATTATATAAATACGTACGACCTTTTATATATTGTGAGGTAGGGTATATACTATATTATATATTATAAATATAGTACTTTCAGTTCATCTCATATAAATCTCAACATAAGCATATATATATTATATCTCCCAATCTCAGAAAGATTAAACTATAGGTTATATAAGGTAAGATGTACTAAGTATATATAAATAATATCATATATAATATGATATAATATATATTATCTATACTACCTATATATATATCTATATCTATTTATATATATATCTTTATATATATATTATATATATATATATACTATTTATATTATTACGATATATATATACTATAATTAGGATAATGCCTTTGCTATATATACATGAGATAGTATAGTAATAATAATATATATATTATAGTAGTATAGTAATTATTAATAATAATATCTATACTATTAATAGTATATAGTAACAGCATTATAGCATATATATAGTGAATAATTAATTATATGATATATATATTATATTATACTTATATATATATATATTAATATTCATATATTAGATATATATATAAGCAGTATATATATGTTCTATATATAGTAGTTAGTATAAAATAAGTACTAATATTTATATTATAATAATATTGATATATACTATTTATATATATATATATTATATATATAATATATATGTACTATATATTACTATATAATTATTTAAAATATATTATATATATGTTAGCTATGATATATATATATATGATATATATATATAAAAATAGTATAAGTATGTATATACTCACTAAACGTTATACTAGATATGATATATGATATAACCTTTATATATATATATTACTACTATATAATAATATTTACTATATATATATATATACTATATATTATACTCTCTATACTCATTACTTTCATAGTAAATGTGATAAGACCACCAACACTATTAGTACAACTAGTAGTGTATATAGTAATAATAATAATATATATATATATATCAATATATATATATTTAAATAATATTTTATAATATCCTATAAATATATATAATAGCGTGTTCAGTATATATTTTAGGTCATCTGATTACTATTTCGCGTATCAGATATTATATACTATATCATCTATATATATATATAAGTAATATTCACATGCTTCGATTATACTATATATATATATATAATAATTATATCACTATAATAAATTATAATATAAATACATTGTTTAACACATATATATATAAATGATATATATTATTGCATAGTAAATCTAATTGATACTATACCGTGTATGTTAATACTGTAAGCCTTATGAATATACTACTAAATATTAATGTATTTATAGGTTCTATTACTGTAATTTTCGATACATTACTAATCATAGCGTTACTGTTGTATAAATTATTAGGGATTAACTTACTAGTAGGATAATAGCTTTCTTATCGGTCTCATTAGTAGTATCTCATATCTTAGTACATATATAAGATTATATGACTGAATATAATTACCTTGTTAGTTTTACTATAATCTGTAGTGCGTTCTTAGTGTATATAAACTAAATATACTATGAATGGAATTGGACACAATTAAAGAACTATAGTCCGGCTTCCTCAAATAGAATAAGATTTAAGTATTGGTCGAAAGCTAATATAAACAGTCATAACTATCTTTATTAATTAAGGTAAAGGAAAATTAAAAAAGTATATATAATTGACTAATACAAAAATCGTAACTGTAGTGTTGTGCTCTTTTATTTTTTGACCCATATATGGTGTTATTTCCGGATCGTAAATTTTACTTATTGATTTTATTAATGAGCATTAGGATCAATATATCGTGTTATATCATTATCACTCATTATCTATATATTATAATATATTAAGACTCATAGTGACGCTAGTTTATCATTACTATGTCTACTCTCACTGATACACAGGGTTGCTCTACCTTCTAAATATTATATATATATATATATATATCATTTAGTATACTCATTATACTTCTATCTCATATATCATTATACTCATTTACTCTCATATTCATAATATCTACTCTTTAGTAGTTAATTTTTGAAAGGTTAGGATTAATTTTTCAATATTACTCTTTAGTATTTTTGAAAGGTTAAGTAATTTTTTAGTTATAAAGAATATAATATTATATATAATTTTATAGTAATATTATTATTATATAGTAGATATTATATATAGTGGTATTATATATATGGTTGTTATAGGTATACTATGTTAGAAATATATTTATATGTTTTAATAGTATCTTTCTCTGTTTTAGGTAATATGAACCCTGTATTGGGTAAACGTTCTATTGAATATATGTATTGATGTAATAAATGATGTAGAATAGTTACCATACTATACCTAGTATTGGGATTACAGATTTTTTTAATGCTGCACAGGTCAGTGTAGATAGAGAAAACGGACAGGTCCTACAGTTAAAAGATTATATATGTTGTGGAATTAAATGATCATTTCTTAGGATTGGGATTTTAACTTTTTTTCTTTTTTTTTGTAAAGTTAGATTTTTGTTTTTTCAACTGCAAGGAATAACCATAGGGTAACCGCAAATATGGTCAGGAGTCGGGGTTCTCGGCCTCCCCGGTGGACTGAAGGAGGAGGGAGACTAGATCACCCCGTCCGTGGGGATGGTGTCTTGCGGATTCCCTCGCTTATTGATTTGGTCTATTGATGTCTGCGTGGGTTCCTTCGACCATTCCCCTTAGGCGGGGTATGGTAAAAATATCCCCAATTTCACTGTTCCATTTCGTTGTACGGACCCGCCTAGATTCTCATTAAAATTTTTGTCCAAAAAAGCACGGTTACTTATTGTCCACTAAATTTGGGGGCTCGGGCGACGGGAAACAGAGGTGTGGGGTAACGTTTCATTACCACGGAGGGATGGTCGGAGTGAACCCCGCGAGCAAGGCCAAAGAAGCCAGAGAGCGGGGGTTCGGAGACCATCCGAGGGGGGGGATTAGTCCCCTCCGTCTCACCGGGAGGCCGAGGAGCTCGACTCTGCATCTTTGCTGGTTTACCCGAGGGTAATTCTTTAGATTAAAAAAGATAAATTTACTTCAAAAAAAAAAAAAAAAAAAAAAAAACAAAAAAAAAATTAAATCCCATCTTTAGAATTAATCGTACTTGAGTTCCAACATATATAATGTTTGTTAGATTATTTACTAATGGTATAGGACTCTGACAGTTGCTCTCTAGCGATGCTTGAGAGCTATAGAAAAGAAGGAGAGCATCTAGTTAGATAAGTTATAGAATAGGTAACTAGATATATCTATCTATAAAAATATTAGTATATATTATATTGTAAATGTGTATATATTAGTAATTTTTATAGATGTTATAGGTTTTCAACAGTTTTTTAATTTTTAAATATGTATAATATAATAGTTTATCATTTATGTAAGTATATTAGTATATTATTATAAATATTATAAATAAGTAATATATAAATATATTATATTATTATGTATATATATTAATATATTTATATATTTTAATATATTGATTTCACTATTTTGAAGCGGCTGGTCTCAAATTAGATCATGAGTATATATGATGTGAGAACGATATTAGTAGTGAGTATATTATTAATATTAATTAATATTAGAATTATATATATAAATATATAAATATATTATATATTTATTTGTCTCAAGTCGGTTTGTATGCAAAAGGTTTGATGAGTAAACTTATTTGTGGAAATCCAGTGAATTTGAATTGATGTGCTTAGCAATATAAACTAAAAGATTAAATAAAAATGATTGGAAAATATAAAAAATTTCATGTTGAATGCTAAAGAAAAGTATAAATAAAAAGGGAAGTTGCTTTTATATGCATTCGATTGTCTTTAATTAAAGTGTAATTTTTGTCCTTGATAATAAAGTCTAGAGTGAAAACTTAGTACTACGTTCGCAATACTAGATTATTTTTCTTGAGGATACGTCGTTTTAACTTTGAAGAGTATGTATGTTAAATATGTTGTTAATACTACTAATATATTATATATATATATATATATATACTATATATTATATTATATATATAGTTTGAATATACTATTAAAAGTTAATTATATAAGTTATTATATATATAAGTTAGATATATAAGATCTATATATATGGTTACCTAATAATCTACATATATATATTGTTAGATATTAAAATGACATATAAGTATATATTATTAATATTAGTAGTATATATATATACTATATATAAAGATATAACTTACACTAATAATTATATAGATCGTTCAGATGTAGTAACTAATTATCTTACTTAAATGTGTAGAAGAGCATTTTCTGCACCCTATTTTTAAGTTGTTAGTAGTAACTAATAATTAGTATAATATAAAATAATGTCGCTCCATGAAACTGTTTTGCTTTCCCATAAATGAATAGTATGGTAGTTTAGTATTAGTTACGGTAGATATGTAATAGATAACAATATGTTTGTGGAGGGTGATAAAACTGATTTAATGAAATCATGAATATAATAAATTGATAAAGTTATATAATGATTGATAAATAGTAGTATATTGGTATTTATATATATATATATATATTATATATATTCATGTAAGTAAAAGGTTTAATTGTTTATAGTATATTATTCTTCAATGTACTGTATTACACTATAATATTTTATAATATTGTATTCTACTCCGCAGTGTATTGAATTGTGTTTGTATATATATTATACTTATATTATGTATATAGTATTAATATATGAGTACAGAATCTCTAACGTGATGATTTTTAATTACTGTTATAAGTAATAACGAATAATATCTGATCTATCAAATCTTTGCTTTCAATGCAGTATTAATAGATAAAAGTAATGCGCAGGATAATAAATGAATTAAATGGATTCGCAGCGTCGAATGCTCAATGGCATCGGCTCACAGCTATGTCAAAAATAGCAATATTATATATTAAGTACAAAGTTAATAATTAAATAAACATGTATGTGACTATGATCTATGTGAAATGATAAGAAAACAACACATATGTGGCGAAAAAATGAGTGAAATATCCCAATGGGTATGTTCGCGCGTTCAAATGATGGGCTAAATACGTTTAAGTTTAATTATTAAGTAACATTCCCAGGGATGTTTGAAATGCATTTCATAAATTACAAATTTTTCCTTTGTAAATTATTGGAGGTTTGAAATTCCCACATTAGCCCATTTTGATTAAGGTGTCACTAGGAAAAAAAACCCAGGATATACTCCGATGATAATCCCAGATTGTACCACACTCTAGTATTGAAAGTAAGAGGAATAGAGCCACTCAGCTCATTCTCCTACAGCTGCAAAATTAAATATATAAAGAAAAAGAACAGAATTAAAGGTAAACGTTTAAATTGTAAGTATTATTGTATAAGTAATAGCGTGCTAGAAGTGAAATATCGCGTGTTTAAAGCTCGTGTTGATATGTGAAGATCGTAACAAATCGACCCAAAAATTTCATATTATTTATTAAAACATATAATTGGTGAGGTGAACGTGCTTTGATATTCGTACTAAATATTATCTAATTCGTCACTGATGCTTCATTTGTTTTATATTTTTCATGTTATTGATAAAGTAAGCAAATAATTATATTGATTATATTAATTATAGGCATATATTATAAATTATATAATATATATATACATGAGGTAGTATTATAGGGGCGGTTAAGTATATAATATAGTGCTTAGTGCTATATTATATAATCTTTTATCTTCTCATACTTATGGTATCAATTATTCTTATTATATATACTTACTTAGCTATATAATAATATATTTTATATATATATAATCATATATATATCTTTATCTCTCACCTCACGTATCAATTAGTACAATGTATCAGTATACAATACTAGGTCTATATTTATAATTATATATATTAATTTTTGCTAAAATTATTTACTTTTCGAAAAATACTTTCAAGAAGACAAACCGAAAATAAATTCGTAAGTAGACAAAATCCCATAGTAGACTCTATTATTATCCTCATTACTGAATCTTTTGCTCATAGAGAGACAGCGGGAAATTAGGCTTTTAACCTTGTGTAGGCTTAGGTCTAAGAATTTTGTGACTGCCGTATTTGTTGAAATGAAATTGCTCAAGCCATTATTCCACAAATTAAAATTTTATCAATTTATTTTATCGAAAAATTCATATTAATACATAATCATATTGAAGATTTTTAATTCAAATTAAATTTATTTTGGCTAACATCTTTAAATGAGTTCCTGTGTTTGCTTGCTTCCCGTTATTATTATGGTTACTTCTTCTTGGATAGTTGAGTTTTGTATGTAATTTTTTTATTATATTTTTATGTAAAGCCCTTTCCGGAAAATAGCCTTCGCAAGCGTGCATGGTAACCAGCCGTATCCAAGTATCTATAAAATTTTCAAAAGTCATTTCATCTGTAAAATTTATTATCTTCAAATATTGAATAGCTGTCCAAATTTTTATAATTAATAATATATATTTAGATAAAGAATAATTAAATAAATAATAAATGATATATAATATATATAATATTAATATATATAACAATTAAATATATAATAAATTAATAATAATTAAGAATAATAATGATAATAATATATATATAATAATAATAATAAAAATAATAATATATTAATAAATAAAAACGTAACACGGTAAAAGCGGATATTTATTTCAATGATAATTTAATATACACAAACCATAAAAGCAAAATATTATAATTATATATATATAAATCTAAATACATAATTATTTTTGGACGATTAATAAATTTAAGATTTATTTTATATTCTATTAAAAAAGAAAGTGAATTATTATTATTATATATATAATATTATATATCTATATTATAATTATTATTTATATATTAATAATTATATATTATATAATATATTAAATATATTATATATATAATTATAATATTATATATATATATATATTATATATATTATTCATATATTATATTATATATATATATAATATATGTGTGTGTGTGTGCATTTATGTGTTACATTTATGTTGTATTATATTTTCAGCTAAAAAGAAACTCCCTCTGGGTTTCGTGTTTGTTTCGTAGTTTCGTTTTTTTCATGAAACTTTAAAATTTCGATGATTTGATAATTTTATTTATTATAATAGTCTTTATATTATATTACATTATAATATATATATAATTTTTTATGAATTTGAATATTTTCATTTATTATTTAAAAAATTAAATTGAAGATTGGAAAATTTAATAGTGAATAAAATTATTTAAAATAATTTAATATTGAATAAAAAATTAGAAACTGTAAAAATCTAGTCATCTCAATCCATTTAATTAACAATTAAGGTAATAGAAGTGGTGATGTTTTAGATCACCCAAGTAAAATATTATTAATACTTTGCAGAAATATTTTATTTTAATTTTCTAAATAAACTTATAACATAATGGCATAGAAATTTTTTTTTTTAACATCCCATGAAAAGGGCAGTCAAGAAGCTTTCATATGCCATGGAGTTGAAAAGCTGGATGTTAATCTCTTCACATTTTAAAACTATACTTTAAGATGAGGGGTACAGTTAATTAGATCTTAACGCTTTAAATAAAAAAATCCGAAACCTAGGGCTAAATACCCGACCTAAAAGTCTTTCTTGAGCACTTATATATAATAACTTCAGCGGAACAAACTCATATTAACTCTAAGAAAATAATATATAGAAAATATAATATATAATATAGAATAATTATATAATTAATATATAATATCATATATAAAATACTGTGTATAACTAAAGCATAAGAATTTCATGCAGATGAAACTTTATTTAGATATCAGTAAAAATTAATATATAACTAATTAAATAATAAAAAGTAATCTTAGCAACGTCAGATTGACGAGTCAGAAAAATTTATAGAAATAAACTTTAATATTATTTATTAACAGTCTACAATTACATCGCAGAAAAACTTAATAACGATCAATTTCAATGACTGTTAAGGATCTGCACACACATTTTGATACGGCTTGTTTTCGCCTTGGCGGGTAAGAAATCCTCGGTCGCTCCACTCGAACAAAAGGGACGAGTACCGTGTTCCCGGAAATAGGGACTAGTAAAAGTCCTGAACGAATGACTAGTTAAAACCATCTGATGAAAATTTAAATAATTTAAATAAGAAATCTCGTCAAGATTGTAATCACAAAAGCCTGCACCAGAACGAAACATTTTTTTTCGGGGAGAGAAGACAAATAGTCTCCGAAAAGTTTTGGTAAAACGAGAGAGACCGCCGAAAGCTATGTATCTTACGAAGGGTCATGAAAAAGGGGGTGAACGACTTGTTAAAGCGCTTTTATGTAGCTAGAGGAGAGAAAATAGAGGAAACAAGAAAGCACGCAAGAGAGACCAAAAACAAGATTGTGTTATAGCCAAGTTTTCAAACAAGACACAGGAGGAGAGAAAGGAGGAATCGCAGCAAGCAAGAATCGAGAGGAAGGGATTGAGTGTGATCGATTCACGCAGATGTCATTTATTTTTTGTATTCTGTATGCTCATACATTGGGGGTAGACATTTACTGTCGCTAAGTAAAAATTTTTGTCCGCATATATATACTATAATTATATATATATATTTATTATAATTATAATTATAGTATAATATATATATATATATTATATATATATATATATATATATATATATATATATATATATAATATAATATTATATATATATATATATATATATAATAAGTATAAATAAACAATATAATATCTTTTGAATATTAATATATATATATATATATATATATATATATACGATAAAATTTTGGTATTTAGATATTTATATATAAATAGGCACAAATTAATAAGTAGGTAAAATATAAATAAAGTCTAGTTGATTATTGATAAAATATATTTAAATATATATTATTATAGAGTATATATAATATTTAATAGTATAATATATATATTACTTTCCCTGGAATGAGGACTCAGAGATAAGGTATATAATGAAAAGCTATTCCCCTTGCAAGTCAATCGTCTTAGCTGTGTAAGAATATAATAACAGAGCGAAATGACCCCGTGCATGGTGCTCAAAGTCCTTGCTGCCTTACCAAATGAACTATAATCGCCACCTAAAAATGTTAATCATGTTTTTTATCAAAATGTTAAAAACCCATTCCTTATTTCGCCGAAGTATTTTAAAATCCTCTAATATTTGTCCTGTAATCTCTCAATAAAATAAATTCACTTCATAAATTATGCTCAGTACGACAATGACACACACTTTGTTTGTATAATTAGACTATATCAATTATTAATAAACAAGATGAAAATTTTAATCTTATATAAATTTTTTATAACTATTCTAATAAACAGAAATGCACA
>JABUQX010023286.1:0-25000 GCA_015478945.1 Trachelipus rathkii | reverse complement strand
GAGATCAACGACTCATATGCTATAAAGGTAGAAATAGCCGAGGGTCAGTCGGTAAGGATTTTAAAGGTGGATTTTAAAGAAACTAATTTCAGAGGAAAGCAATTGCATTCATTTGAGCAAAATAACCCTCTTAGGAAGAGGAGTAGAAAGAAGATTTGGAAGAAGATTTGAAGGTAGAAGAAGAAACAATAATCGATCTGAAAGAAGTAGGCAAATACAGATCAGCCGCGTAGGGCAAAAAAAAGGGGTAATCCTAGAGACAGTATCAGGTAATAATTGGTCAGCAAGAGAGTGAAATCTCAACGCCTCAAATGGCAGGGGTAATCGTGAGGAGAATGATAGAGTCACCAGAGGGTGAATGCAAACGAGAAAGAAGGGGTAGAGACTCAAACTCGTTACCATAACTAAATGGGATGACCAGGATCCTGTAAAATAGCTCCGAAAGAAAACGATAGAAAGAGTGCCGCTTGCACTAAGTTCTGACGAGAGAACGATTTAAAGGGATTTGACGAATATAATTCTTTCTAAACTGGGAAGTATTGCAACCATCAGGCATAAGGAAACAAGCCCTAAGAGAGAGAGCAATACAGTAACCAAAGATAATTGGACATATCCATCGGATAGAAAAACAGCCGCGCTGATGAAAGCGGAATCAGACGCGAGGTGAAAGAGACTATGGTGAAAAAGGCGGACTGTGATAAGAAAACAGAAAACTGTGAGAGAAAGTTTGCATAGTGAAAGAAACTTTCCGCAAGAAGAATTGCGAGAAGGTGCGGTACCAAATGCTGGTACCATATAATGTGTACCATCTATAGTAGAGTAGTGTCATTATAGGGTAAAACACATAACACTTTATTTAATAATATATGTATATAGTGTAATTTTATTTAATATTTACTAAATATTTATTTAAAATAATAAATATTTTTATTTTATATTCTCTCAAATTTTAATACTTATTTAAAATATTTTTATCTTTATATTCTCTTGTATTTATAAATTTTGAGCCGCCAAAATTCTAAGGCATGAATTTATGCTTAACTGCTAAATATAGCTAATCACTCGTATTTATAAATTTCGAGTTGCCAAAATTTTAAGGCACAAATTTATGCTTAACTACATTTATAAATTTATAAATTTTGAGTTGCCAAAATTCTAAGGCATAAATTTATGCTTAATCGCTAAGTATAGTTATTCACAGTTAACGCAGATATTTAATTCATTTTAAAAGGAAATAGCTACTACCTATTTTAGCTAAATTTTTACCTATATTTATTTATATTTAAACATATAAAAGATTGCCTTAAATATAGTAATAATTTATCTACAAAAGATTGCCGAAAATACGATATTAATTTATTTGCAAAAGATTGCCTAAAATAAGATATTAATCTTTATATTTAAATAGAAGGCATTTAAAATATTATTAACGTACTAACGCGAAAGAATTAAAATCACTGTATTAATTTACTCAGAATGCCGAAATGTTAATTATTATATACAAATATAAAAATATATATATATCAGTATTAATTTACATAACATAGAATTTTTGCCTAAAATATTATTTAGGTACATAAAAGAATGTGTCATTAAAATATTAATAATTTAATAATATGACTAATATGAAAGTATCTAAAACGGCAGTGTCAATTTAATAGATATATATATATTGTATATACACAAATGTAAGTATACATATCGCCGATATAAAAATGCCAAATAGTATATTAATTTAAAACTAATATAATATTACTGGCCAGAATTAGTATATTAATTTACTGATTAATTGACTTCAACAATATATTTTAATTTACTTACTGAATGTACCGAAAAATTAATATTAATTTATATTTATATATATATATATACATAGAGTGCTAAAAATACAACGTTGTTTTATTAGTTTTAATACAAGACGTACATACATAATTGGTATATATAACTAGATATATATATAGATATTATATATTATATATATATATATATATATATATATATATATATATATATTATATATTATTATATATTTATATTAAATATATTTAATGTAATATTTTTATATATATAATATATATTATTATATATTATATATATATCTAATATATTATATATATATATATATATATATATAATACGATGAACAAGATTTACATCTAAAGTTATTAGGATTAATTAGGTCCATTGCTCCCTCAATTTTGAGAGGTTAAGAATGAGCACAGATTACTGCACTCAGGTAAAATGCAGAGAAAGATTAATTCTATCCGAAGCTGCTTACTCATTCTTTCAATTGAAATTAATTATTATTATTAATTATTAATATTATTATTTTATTATTAATTAATTACATTTTATTATTATTTTAATTATTATTTTTATTATTATTATTATTATTATTATTATTATTATTATTATTATTATTATTATTATTATTATTATTATTATTATTATTATTATTAATTATTATTAAATAATAATATTATTGTTTTTATGATTGACTGAAGGGTGTATATTGTGTTTTTTAGGTTGAATTTTCGAGAAGATATTTATGCAAAGCAGAATAAATAAATAAATAAATAAATAAATAAATACCCAAAGAAAATGGAATTAAATTCTCTTTCGGAGTCTCAAACTTTCCTTCTGAATTCAAAAATCTTTCTGGTCGAAATTCCTTCGGAGAGTCAAAATATTTCTCATCTAAATGGATAAATCCCAACGTCGGTACAATAATGGCACCCTATATATATATATATATATATATATATATATATAATATATATATATATCTCACAAATTTATATATATATTTATATATATATATATATAATATATATATGTACAAGTACAAGATATTTTATGAATATATATATATATATATATCACCCACCTTCTCTCCCCAAAACTGGGGGTAAGGTGCGAAACATGCACTGGAAACAGAAAAGTAGTAGAAGAATATGAGGCAAGTTGAAAAGAAAGTCCAGCCTTACCACTCCCTTTATACCTTTTAGTGAGAGCTCGTCGCAGTCAGAAAATCCACCCTAAAGCTTCATGGAACACCGACGTACCCTCACTATGACATCTCGTCAATGTAGGGTTCATCCCTTGGCCCACAACCATACCCCCTCACAAAACCCTGCCATTCACACTTATTATGCACCTTCCTTCTCTGGTGGCCTCTGGCCAAACTCCCATTCCTTCTCTTTCTGGCATGGAGTGGTATATTTCAATCCTTTTTTCTTCAGTCTCCCAGCCGATTGATTCCTAACACACTCCCCACTATACATTCGCTTAACCAACCGACTATCATCCATCCTTTCCACATGACCAAATCATCTCAACGTACTTTCGTTTATTATTATTTAATGTTAGTTTTTTCATTTAAAGTTTTTAGGAAAATTTTCTAGATTTCGCAATTAAACTCATTTGAAACTATTTCTTTCACTGTATCTTTTTGATTCCGTTTACTGTACTTTTGATTGGGTTGCATCCGAAGATACTGTTTCTCGATAACTTGGGCGATTGTTGGTGTGGCGCATGGCGAGAATTTCATTATCAAAACTAACGCCATTTCTACAAAATGAAATATGATCACTTTCTACGACCGTCAATTCTCACATTTTAGAAATTACGTATATAATGACATTTTATTTTATTTTTCAATTTTTTTATACAGTTGGCACCACCGTTCACGGGCAGAGCCCTATTCAAGTAATGTACTCGTTTTATGTCTGAGTAGGACGAAGCTAAGCCTAAAGAGAGTATAACTCACATCCTTCCACTCGACCAAATTCGAACCTGGGTCTTTCGCTTTGTTGGGCGAGTGATCTTCCTTTGAGCTACCTGGCGTGCATATAATAACATAGCGGTAAGTTACTAGAAATTGAATCTCATACTTGTACTACCTATCACAAAACCCAGCACTTCCCATGAATCTTTTATATTCATATCCTAAACTGTTGATTGACTTACCTGTCAGAGTACGAGCAATTTATTTCCTTAGAATATCATTTAAAGCACACTTCTAAATGTTCTTCTGACACATCTTAAAATTTATTAATAAGAGTAGTAGTTATACAAGGTTTTCTCCACAGGTGTTTAATTCATGATCAAGTATATATTATATATATGATTATATAATATTATATATATATATATATTATATATATAATATATATATTATATATATAATATATATATATATATATATATATATAATATTAATATATATATATATTATATTATATATATATATATATATATATATATATTTTATATTATTAACAAAGAATTGATGCTTACCTTAAAGGTATCGTATACCCTGCAAACTTATTGATCTTGAGCACACCAGTACGAAAACCTCCCAAAGGCAGCTAAAGAGAAAAGCGTAAAACTTGCTGATAAAAACGCTTTGTTGGTTATGGCAACCTTTTGATATATATTATATATATAATTAGTATTATTATATAAATATTATATATATATAATATATATATATTATATAATATAGTAATATATAAATTAATGTTTATTTATTTTTATATTTGATATTTAAATATATAATAACTTGTATATATATAATATATATATATATATTATACTATATATATATATATATTATATATATATATAATATAGTTAGGGTTCATTATACTACATAAGCTACATATATATATATATATATATATATATATATTATATATATATATATAATATATATATATATATCATGACATATATATATATATAATATCCTAATATATATATATATATATATATACCATAGCATATATATATATATATATATAATATATATATATTATCTAACATATGTGGGGTATACATAAAACAATTATAATATATAATATATAGATAATATATATAAAGTATATATATACATATATATATAATATAGTATATATATATATTATATTATATATATATACTTATATTATATATTGTACATATATAAATATATTATATATATATATATATATATATATATATATATATATTATATATTCTTTATCCTCCCTACTCTCGCACCGGAAACTGAACAGTAAGTAGAATATGATGCAAGTCAAAAGAAAATCCCCATACCCTCCTCTCAAACAAATAAGTGCAAACCCGCTGCAAACAAAAAAAATCCAACCTAGGGCTTCACAACACGGTGACAAACCCCCACTATGGTATCTTGTCAATGTTCGGGTTCATCTCCTGGGCCATCCATGTCCACAACCATGCCTCCTCACGAAACCCTGCCATTCACTCCTATTATGCATCCTTCTTCTCGCTTGAACCATATTCACATTCCATTCCTTCAGACTCTCCTTTACTGGTTCAATGGGTTTTTCTTAGGTCTCCCATCCGGTCGATTCATAGCACATTCACCTCTATACATCCGATAAACCAATCGACTATTATCAATCCTTTCCATATAATGAAACTATACTAATATACGCTCATTCATTCTCTCATTCACGTCTTTCTTCACACCACACATCTCCTTAACACTTTCATTCCTCATTTTATTAATTCATCTCACACCTAACATGCGCTTAAAATTATCCACCTGAATAGGCTGTACTTTAGATCTATACCTTTTATTTCACACCATAGTTTGGCTGCTATACTTTAACACCAGTAGCAGCATACACTCAAATAGAATCTTAGCGAACTCAAGACTTGTCTCTTTGCATTCACCAAAGATTTAATTGAACCAGCCACTTTCCCGCCACTCAAATATTAAAATCAGATATCTGTTCCAGTTGCTCATCATCCAACATAATTTCACACTGCGGATTCTTATCGCCCACCACAATCACCTTACTCTTACATACAGTTATTTCAAATCTCTCCTTTTACACACCCTGCCAAACCCCTCTACTAGTCCTCTAAATTTTTTTACAGATACTTTCAAACTCCTCCTTTTACATTCACAATCAAACCCTCTAACAATCTTCTCTAACTTTATTCAGGTTCACCACACATAACCAAATCATCTGAGTACAATAATAATCAAGGTACTCTCCACTCTCTACCATTCCTCATCGTCTAACATCCTTCCCTGGCACCCCTACCATAAATTCTTTCATCACCCTATCCATATACAAATTAAATAGCCATTTAGACATAACATATCCCTGCCTAACTGTGCTATTAATATTAAATTACTCACTCCATCCTATACATTCTTCACTATCAACATTCTTTAAATTCCATTCAGATACCTACCACCAGCAACATTTATCATTAACATCTGCTACAGAGCTTCCCTATTAATCCTGTCATATGCCTGTTGCAAGTTCATAAAACATAAATAAAGCTTCATCTTCTCTCATCTCACTCATTTCCTTCAGTGTAAAAATTTGGTCTACACATCCTCTACCATTTCTAAATGGATCTTGTTCTTCAAGAATCAATCAATCACTCAATGCACTCTTTCATCCAGAATACCAGAATAAATCTTCCCTGCAAAACTTAATAAATTATTTTCCCTGTAGTTCCTACAGCTTCCCTTATCACCCTTACCCTTAAACAAGGGTACTATTACTGATCTTCTCTGGTCCTTTGGAACTACACCTTTCACAAACACTATGTTTTGCAGGCATCTTTATTCTGTATCTGGATGAAAAGTGCATTAGAGTGATTGATTGTTGAAGAACAAGATCCATTAGAAATTGTAGAGATGTGTAGATCAAATTTTACACTGAAGGAAATGAGTGAAGAGAGAAATGAGCTTATTTATGTTTTAGAATTGCAACAGCATATTACAGGATTAAAGGAAAGCTCTGTACAGATTTAATGATAAATGTTGCTGGTGGTAGGTATCTGAATGGAATTTAAGCTGTCATACATATCAAAGATATGTATAGATGATGAGCACGGTTTAATCATACAATAGACACAGTTAGCAGGATATGTTATGTCTAAATGGCTATTTAATTGTATATGGATAGGTGATGAAAGAATTATGATAGGAATGGCAGGGACTGATGGAAAATGGAAGACAGTGGAAGGTGATTTACTTATTGTATGCAGATCATTTGGTCTTGTGTGGTGAATCTAAAGAAAGTTTGAGAAGAATTGCAAAGTAGTTTGGCAAGGTATGTGAAAGATGGGGATTGAGAGTAAATGTAGATAAGAACAACGTAATGGTGGAAGGTGAAGAAATTTGAAGTGTGAAATAATGTTGTGGAAGACAACTACAACAAGTATTGGACTTTAACTATTTGGGTTGGATGAAAAGAGAACGGATGATGCAGAATGTAGTAGGAAAGTTGTGAGTAACAGGCAGCTGGCTGGTGCAATTAAATCTTTAATGAATGCAAAGAGACTACCTCTTGAGTGCGCTAGGGCTCTGCATGTGGGTTTATTGTCACTGGTGTTAAAGTATAGCAGCAAAGCTATGGTATGGAATATAAGGTATAGATCTAAGGTGCAGTCGGTTCAGATGGAAAATCTTGGGGCGTGTTAGGTGTGAGAAGAATTGATAAAATAAAGAATGAACATATTAGAGAATGTGTGTGTGATGAAAAGAGTATACGAGAGAATTGAATAAATGAGTGTATTAAAGTGGTATGATCATTTGGAAAGACATGGATGATAGTCAATTGTTTATACAGTTGTATTGTGGTATGTGTTGGGAAGCGACTGACTGAGAGACCTAAGAAAATGTGGAGAGACCGTAAAAAGGAAAGGAATGTGAATCTGAAGGAAAGGAATGTCAATCTAACAGAAGCAAGAAGAATGGTACATAATTGGAGTAAATGGCATGGTTTTGCGGGGGGGGTCATGGTTGTGGGTTTGGCCTAGGGGGATGAACCCTCATAATGATGAGATACCATAGTGAGGGTCAGTCACACTGTTGTGAAACTCAAAAGTATATT
Organism: Trachelipus rathkii; assembly: GCA_015478945.1. Taxonomy (NCBI): domain Eukaryota; kingdom Metazoa; phylum Arthropoda; class Malacostraca; order Isopoda; family Trachelipodidae; genus Trachelipus; species Trachelipus rathkii. Next base: position 17,114 of record JABUQX010023286.1, on the reverse strand, counting down.
TTGGCTGTGACAAGTTGTATTTAAGGATATGAGGGGGAGGGTATGGGGGGGGGGGGTTCTTCTTTTTGACTTAGGTCATGTTCTTCTACTTAACTATTCTGTTTCCAGGGCATGATTTGTCACACCACCCAGTATGGATTCCGGGAGATATATATAATATATATATATATATAATATATAATAAATTATATATATATATATAATATATATATATATAATATATATATATATATAATATATAATACCGGTTATATATATATATATATATAAATATATATAATATATATAATATATAATATATATAATATATATATATATATAATATATATATATATATATATATATATATATATATATATAATAATAAAACTTTCTTTTTAAACATGCTTTATCCCTTTCTCAGAGGGTAACATGGGGGGACTACAGGAAATTGAACTTTAAGGCCGAATATCCCAAGCCTGTTGCCACCAACGTGTCGCAGCCGTTTGAAGTTCTTGCCCTTAGGAAGATTAAAAACTCAGACTGACTATGACAGAGATTGAACCAGCATCCATATACTGTATATATAAACTAATAAAGGTGCATAAATTTGAAAATAAAAGTACAACAAAATTGAATATGCTTACTTTTTTCGATTAAATTTATTTCAGCTTCCATTTCATAACACTGAGTAGTAAACAATATTCACATCACTTTCAAAGATACTTTGGCAACTGCTCATTGATTTTTACCTTGGCCTGAAAATATGGGAGATAAAATAGTTAAAATGGGATTTAATCAATCAAACACCCAGAAAAAGAAGAAGATGGGCAGGAATAAATTCCATGCAACTGGCCGACGAAAACCCCATTAGAACAGCAAGGGAATCCTCCGTACATGTGCGGATTTTAAATCGCTTGGCCAACGCCCAAGAAGAGACGACCAGAGAAATCAAAGTTTTGGCCCAAAGTATTACTGATGTGATAAAAACAGTCTGCCAAACGTAGAAAAATTATTCGGATGAAGAAAATAGAAGACTTTCACGGGGAAGAAACACGAGTCAGAATAGACTTGGCAACGTAGCACAGCATGAATACGCAGACGGCTTGTGCTATTTCCACAAAAGGTTTCTGCATGACCCTTATAAATGTGAAGGATATTTATGCCCCATGTACTCCCTTATCTCTCCCGCTCCCCCAAATGCTACGGTGCAGCAAGCGTCTTCGACTTCATAGATAGCGGGAAACTCGTAGGGACTCAGGTATCTCTTTGTTTCCATATAGAGGCATCTTCAATTAATAATAAATATATAACATCTCTTAACCTTGCAGAATGGGTATCAAATAATTACATAAATCAAAAAAATAGGTTTAATAATTTTAATTTTAGAGGTTCAAGAAAGTTTTATTATAATAGTAATTATAAGGGAGGGAGAGTCGGAGAGAACAAACATTATCAAAATTTTTATGTAAATCACTTCGTAGATGTATGTAACAATAATGAAACATTTAATGATAACAATGAAATATTTAATAGTAATGGTGAGGTTGCTTATAATAATAATAATAATAATAATAATAATAATAAAATAATAATAATAATAATAATAATAATAATAATAATAATAATAATAATAATAATAATAATAATAATAATAATAATAATAATAATAATAATAATAATAATAATAATAATAATAATGAATTAATAATAATCATAATCAAAATCATAATAATAATAATAATAATAATAATAATAATAATAATAATAATAATAATAATAATAATAATAATAATAATAATAATAATAATAATAATAATAATAATAATAATAATAATAATAATAATAATAATGATGATGATGAAATAATAATAATAACAATAATAATAAAAATACTATAAAAGAGGGTGTTCACTATAGCGAGATTGAGGAATAAAAATACTATAAAAGAGGGTGTTCACTATAGCGAGATTGAGGAGTATACTCCCCCCAAGGGGGGAAAGTCATGGTGTAGAAGCGAACAAAAATTTGAATTATATTTGTAATTTTAAGAAAATTAATGATGATTGTATTTTAAACTTATATGTAGAGAATAGAGAAAATGATCGTTTTTTAGAAATTAATTGTATAAATTTTAGAGATGTCGAAGTTTCTATTCTTCATTGTATAGACGATGAAGAATTTTTAGATCTTAGTTAAAATGAATGTACTTTGCCCACCGCTTTCAATATGGAGGTATTTAGCAATCTTAGCCGAGGTACGGTGGCCTGTATATCGGTTGCTCTCTCTCAAGAAATAAATGCTTCCAAACAAACTTTATAATGTAATAAAGAAAAAGAAAAAAATGTTATTTTTATTAGATTCAGTATCGAGTTTAAATTAATTAAAAGCTACCGAATTAGATAAGTTTAAACCCATTATCGGAAAGTTAAAGGCAGCAAATGGGAACTCTATAAATGTGTACGATAAAAGGAATGTAGAAATTAATATAGGTCTACAAGGGCTTTATGATGTATCTTTTTATGTTGCCGATATTGAATAAAATATTTTAGGTATCCCTTTCTTGAAGAAAAATGAATTTGTTTTAGATTTTAGGTATGGTTGTTTATTAGACCCTAAAACTGATTTGAGCATCTCCGTTGAAAATAACGAGAATGATTTTTCTAATAATTTTCTAAACTGTATTTCATCTCTCCCATTTTGAGATTGACATACCACTTTGTGACTTTCCTATAATAAATGAATTAGTTAAAACTTATAAAGATCTGTTCGTAAGAACATATGAAAATTCGAATTTAAAATTAAAAGAACAACAATTAGAACGGTTGGAAAGCATATTTAAAAACTATAAAAAGGGTGTACGAGATTTGCGTATGTGCAGGTGGTGACGTCACAGATCACACACACACAAATGACTGTACTACTAGGACTACGGGAGAGAGAGGGTGAGTGGGAAGGATGGAAGGAAAAACTAACCATTACCTGAGAGAATTCTTTTTGAAATAGCTGAAAACTACCCATACAAGGTTGATGTAAAAGGAGAACCGATAAAATTAAAAAGCAGGCATATTTCACCACACCTATATGAAAGTGCGAAAAAGGAGATAAATAAATTCCTCGAAGCAAAGGTGATCCGCCGCACGAGTAGTTTGTTGGGCCTTCCAGCCTCATTCTTGCGAAAATCAGATCGATGCGTAAGACTAGTTGTGGATTTAAGATTATTAAACCAGAGATCCATCTCAGACAATTTAACTGTCAAAAATCAAGGACATCATTTTTCAATTGCAAGGTTTCAAATTCTTTTCCATGCTGGATTTAATTCAAGCATATTATAATATTCCTGTAGATGAGGCAATTCAAAAGTATTTCACTATCACATGGTGCCCATTCGGCAGATATAGTTTTAATTACCTGATACAAGGGTATAAGAATTCTAGCTCCGCTTATGAACGCTGGATGTCTATTCTACTCGGGGATATAAAAAACTTTTACATTTATTTAGATGACGTTTTGATCGCAACTGCAACTATAGCATGTTGCCGTGTTGAAAGAGGGGTTTGCAAGATTTAGGTATATGAATGTGAACTTGAGTCAGAAGAAATGCTCTTTGACAATGAAACAATTATATTTTTTGGGGTTTAACGTGAGTGAAAGAGGGATTACACCAGATAGAGATAAAGTGAAATTAATATTGCAAATTGCAAAACCGACCAACGTAAAATAACTAAGAGGATTCCTCGGGAGTTTTATTTTTTTCCTTAGTAATGTTGGAAATGCTGCAAGCATATTGCAACCCTTAACAAATTTATTAAAAGGGAAGCCCCATTCATTAAAAAGGGTAGTGCAAACGATCGAAATTAAAGATGCATTTAACTAGGCTAAATTCGCGAAAATGAAGTCCACATTGCTGTCCTATCCTGACGAGGAAACTGAATTATGTCTATATTTGAAGGTAAGCTATGTTGCAATTGCAAGTGCACTAATGAACGGGAACGGGTCAGATGAAATTTACTCTTTGTATAGTACAGTACTGAATGAATCAGAGAGGGAGCTATCTTATATTTTAAAGTAATTTTTATGTACTACTAAAAGTTTAGAAAATTTCGATTATTTAATAGCAAACAGAAGGGTAACGATATGCACAAGCAATAGTGGAGTAATAACTAAATATAAAAAACGAAATAGAGATAAGATTAATAATGCCCACGAATTAAGATTGTTAAACTTGATAAGTGGGTTTGATATTGAATGGAAGCTCATTCTAAATCAAAAAATAAATTTTAATTTATTTAAAAGAAATTGAAGAACTTAGATTAAGTGAGGCTACAGAAAATCATAAGCTGGAGGGATTTAGCGCGTCACATTTAAATTTCTAAGCAAGTTTCTATGGGGTTCCTTTCCAGCCAATAGCGAACCAGCATCAGTAAAGACCGAATCTCAAACCACGCCCTCAGTTTCCAATCAAAAGGGGAAGGTGTCAAGTGCTCCGGAGACGCCATTTTCTTTATCCCTCTGCAGTTAAGAAAAGGGGGAAAAGGGGGCTTAGAAATATCCGAGAGGATTCGTGAGGAGGAATAAATGATTAATATTTATAACAATAATAATAATAATAATAATAATAATAATAATAATAATAATAATAATAATAATAATAATAATAATAATAATAATAATAATAATAATAATAATAATAATAATAATAATTAATAATAATAATAATAATAATAATAATAATAATAATAATAATAAATAATCATAACAATATAATAATAATACATACATAATAAATAATATAATTAATAATAATAATAATATTAATTAATAAATAAATATAATTAATACTAGTTGTGTAAGCTAATAAAAGTATTAAAACATAATATAATAATTCAAAATAATAATAATAAACATAATAAAATAAATTATATTATAATTAATGAATAATAATAATATAATAATAATAATAAATAATAATTAATAATAATAATAATTATACATAATAATTAATAATTAATTAATACATAATAATATTATTATTAAATATAATATTATTAACTATTAATAATAATAATAATAATAATAATAACTAAAAAATTAATTAATAATAATAATAATAATATAAATACATAATATAATAAAAATATATAATAATAATAATAATATAATAATAATAATAATTAATAATAATATAAATAATAATAATAATAATAATAAATAATAGAATAATAATAATAATAATAATAATAATAATAATAATAATATATAATAATAATATAATAAGAAATAATAATAATAATAATACTAATAATATAATAATAATAAATAAAATAATAATAATAATATAATAATAATGCAGGACGGTACTGACAGTCTTTAATCGCGACAAGATTTTATACATTTGAATGTTGAATCGAATGTTATAGAGTTAAGAGGAAAAGGACTAAATTGTTTGGATTAGAAATGAGCTCTGAACAAGAGTCAGACCTTCTACGGGGAAAATTATCTTCCGTGTTAAAGGTCTGTCATAAAGAATTTATATATAGAGGCAAAACAATAACTCTGGTGGTTGATGTATCATCTAAGGTGGTAAGAGTAGTCGTTCCTGAAAATTTAGTCGACGATGTAATAGAGAAGATTTACACCTAAAATTATTTGGGGGATAAAAGAACTCTGACAGTTATTAAGGGTGATTTTGTTTTTAGGAATATACATAGCCGCGTAAAAAAGTACATAAAACATTGCGATGTCTGCCAAAAAAAACAAATGCGCACAAGATCAACCCTGAATTTGGAAGGTTTAAGGAAGTATCAAAAAAGTTTTACACTATTCATGTGGACCCAGTCACCATGCCTTAAAGCAAGGAATATAAGTACTTATTGTTATTCATTGACAGGTTTAGTAAGTACCCCTTTCTTATGCAGTAAAGGAAGCGACGGTAGAATCAGTGATTCATATTTTGATAAGTCAGCTATTTCCGTTTTGGAGATTAAGAGACTGGTTTCGGACAACGGAGGACAATTCACTTCAAGATTATTTAACGAAGTGTGTAATTTGCTTGGCCTGGATCACATTATGACCGCCAGTTATGCAGAAAACTCAAATGGGCTTTGCGTAAAGGCGAATGACAATCTAAAATGAGTCTGCAATGCATGATAAATGACAGTGAGAACAAACGACTGGAATGGACTGAAATTTTGCCGTTTGCGCTGTACTGCTTAAGAATAAGTCCCATAAATAACGATGGAGTAACACCGGCCTTGTTGATGTTCGGCCAGAATCTGGCAGTGCCAGGAAGCTTGTTGCAAGGTGAACCATTAAATGAGACAGTAGGTCACAATACTTACTTAAAGAAGTTAGTCAATTTTATGCGTAGGTCACTTGCTCCTCATGCAGTTTATAAGAATAAAAAAAATATTTGTTCCAAATGATTTATATAAAGCCAAATTTATTCTAGTAAAAAATCAACAATATAGTTTAAGTAAGTTAGCCGAGCGATATTCAGGTCCCTATCTGGTCTTGAGAATAAATAAGAACAATATTTACATTATAAAGAACGGAGGGGAGGTGCTGGAAAACCACCAAAATATAAAAGTGTATCATCATCTCATAAATGTAGATTAAGCCAAGTAAACCAATAAATATGACTAATAAATTTCTTTTTCAGATGTGTAAAAGATTCTAGTATAATAAGATAAATTTTAAAAGAAAATCATAGGTCTAAAAAAGAAGAAAAAAAAGAAATATAATTGTAATTTACCATCTAACTCAAAGTCAAAGTAAAATATTTCTCCTTCTTTTTACTTACTATATGTTGTTTGTAATGTAGTATTAAGAAGGGGACTGCTTAATTTTATCTTAAAGCAGGCCCCCTCTAACCCCAGGAATCACCATGTGTAAGGAGGCTGCGCCGTCCTTACTATAGCGATCATATGCACCTGACAGAAATGATTCGTACACCACTATTCATAAAAATATCATGCCACACCTAAATGAAATCAAAGAAATATTTGCTATGTCGTTTTATAGAAAATTTGATTGATGTGGAGGAATAATATTAAAATTTGTAGGCAATCAGCAACCCAGGGCTTGCCTCTATAGTGCAATAGACGTCTGGAGAGGAAAACTAACGAGGCAGTTAGGGTTCGGTTCAATAAAAACGGAAAAAACGCGAATTAGAATTTTACTGTTAAAAAAGCCGGTTAAGCATTACAATTAAATATATAATCAATAATATTCATTAATAAACTTGAATACCTATTAAAACAATTGCCAATTGTGTCTATAATTAATTATTTGATAATTGTAATAAACTGTTAACGGAATAACCCCTTTCACTACCTTATTACTTCTATTGTTAGTTTCTAGCTATATATATATTATATATATATATATATATATAAATATATAATATTATTATATATATATATATATATTATAATATATATATATCTACATATATATATATATATATTTAATATACTATACTATATTATATACTATATATATATATATATAATATATATTTATATATAGTATATATATAATATATATATATATACTATATATATATATATATATATAATATATATATATATGTATATAATAGTATATATATATATTATATATTATATATATATATATATATATATATGATATATATTAATAATATCTATATATAATTTTTGATACGGAAGTGTTTATTTATGCCCTTTCTGGAAAACTATACGATACTTTATATTGCTGTTTTTTCGTTTTTTTATTGAATCTAATTCTTGATCGAAATCTAATCTTCTGAAAAAACATATATTACAAAACAAGGCTCTTAATTCATTTATCTGACTCGCAGATCAGGAAAGCAGCTACCGAAGTGGAAGAAAAGCATCAACCACGAAGACACAAACAGGAATATACAGTACAGCACCACATTGCCAGAGAACAGGAGCAAGAAAAACCTACTAATAATTAACTCATAAAAAGGTACCGAGCACAAAATGTTTTTACAAATTATCATTTTTCACTTTATAAATAATTTACATATAAATGACTAATATTTTCAATAATAATAATAAATAATAATAATAATAATAATAATAATAATAATCATAATAATAATAATAATCATAATAATAATATAATAATAATAATAATAATAATAATAATATAATAATACATTAATATAATATAATATTAATAATAATAATAATAATAATAATAATAATAATAATAATAAATAAAATATCATGGCCGGAGACTCTATAAAAACTCCCCAACAATCACTAGCCACCCAGACCAGACCTGAAACTTGATTGATGAATCAAGTTTCAAAAAACACATGATTTCAAAACCTCTCACGGCGGGAAGATTAACGGCAAATAGCGTCTGGCACATTAACAACATCAGCAGCAGTAGAGTAGGCAAATGTGGCAGCGAAATATACACACGCAAAAATTGAAACAAAAGAAAGACTTAAAAGGAAACCAGCCAATCAAGTTATTCCAGGCCATTACATAAATATCAAATTACTTTAAGTAGGTAACAAGGAAGATTCTGGAAGTTAACCCAGAAATTTTCAATTTGGCTACTCTAGAGGTATTTCTCAAACCTCTTCAAAGCTTCATATTCCCTGATGAAGTTTTGCCAATGTTCGACGCTATGCAAAGGATACAATGCTTTCAATGGAGTGAATCACACTCGCTCGCTTCTGCAACATTAAGCATAAATAGGTTCTATAAAGAATATTTATTGACACTCGCAAAACTAGATGACGCTCTACAACCTTGTCAACAAATCACAAACGCTCTGACAGTTTCCCATAAATTTTGCTAAATACCAGAAAAACCAGAAAAATTGAGACGATTTTAAACTCTCTACTACCGGCTACACCAGAACAGGTCCACAAATTTTTGGAAAATCGGAGGGTAGACTAAATGACCCTCATAGGAAAATCTTACCCCAGACAAACGTCAACTTCGCAAATACATTCAAATCAGCGCCCGAGTCAAATAATTTTCAAAAGAGACATGATTTTTATCAACCACTCCAGGAGCACAAACCTAAATATAAGCCTCAGCAACAGAGCCCGCAAACGAACAACTTCAAACCAAGAGCGGCTTTCCAGGCACAGCACCTCCAAGAATGCTCTAATTGCGAACGATTTCAGCACTCAACTCAGGAGTGTCTATTCAACAACTACTACCACCATTGCAATCAACCTCACAGGAGAGGATGTACGGAAAACTGCCGGAATTCACGATGAAATTCAAACAACAGAAATGGCCAAAAAAGGAAAACCCCAAAAAGGAACCCGCCAAAAAAAGAAAAGACCCGCCATACTCATCTGGGAGGTGGCATTGTTCGCCCAAACTACAGAGGAATACGACCCAAAGCTCAACAGCAATAGCAACAACCTCAATCCAGACACCCATTCAAAAGAAATAGTGCAAATAATGCACAACAACCCTCATTCGCAAGAATGATCCAACCAGATGAGGAGGATCAATACTATTATGCTGAAGAAGAATAGCCACAATATGAGGAACAACTGCATCACCATCAGCAATATCAAAGGTAAAATGGAGAGGATAGAAAGCCCTATAATGAAAATTTTTGAGGGAGAGAAGGCAGAACCATTCCCGGTCTGCACTACCACCAGAGAGCATTATCCAATGTATTTCCAGGTTTGATGAAGTTACTGGTCCGCCGTGGAACTCCACATTCCCTTTCAACATTCTCTGATGAAGTTTGACCCAGTTGTATCTGCACTTTTATATATTAAAGATGAAAATTCACAGTATTAGATCACGTATGATAAGTGTGAGTAAATTGACAATTTACTATATAATACTTATATAATATCAAAGATAAAGTTAATTCGATCAAAACGATTATATTGTTCTCATCATATGTAGGAATAGAGAGATGGAAACGGAAATTAGCCAGAGTACTGGCAAAGATATCTCAGGTTGCAATTCCTCCGAATACATTATTAACAGAGTTAATATACCAGAGATGTTAAAAAATGCATACATACGTTTCTCTGTTCACCTCATACTTATCTTTTGTTCGACGAGCGAAGTATCGAACATAGTGTCAGAGAACCGCTTACTCTGCAGTCGTGCTCGTTCCTCCGGAATAGTCTATGTAGTGAGTAACAAATATACTTGTTAAAGCCGTGGCTATAAATGAATAAAAGCATCAAAGATACAAAGTCACTACTCGCATTGCTCCTAGATATACAGAAAAGTAAAAAAATGATAAATAAATACAATAATAAGAAGATATAGGATTAGTGTTCTTAAATAACACGAAAGTGAAATGCAAAAAAAGAATTAAAAGGTATTTATTATAAAAAGAAGTCATTTATTTTAAGATCCTTATCTGGGTTATGGACGTATTTATAATTCATAAGCTCCTTTATGATTAAATAGAGAATTAATTTACAAGAGGAAGTTTAATATGTGCGAATCAAGCACCCGTTAAAGCAATAAAACACGTTGTTTTGAGTAGAAACAAATTGACTTTATTGCTCATCATTTTGATAATGAATAAGGATTATTATTAATTTAGTACTTCGTTCGCATTGTTTTTAGCAGCTAGACAATTGAAAACTCCTACGCAAAGATAGACACAGTAGTCATTCTAAATAGTAAAAATCACTCCTATACTAATATGTAATTTATAAATACAGTAAAAAAAATAGAATATAAAAATATAATATAACTCTTATATTCCTCACTGTAATACTGGAGAACTATCTACGATATAGAAAAGTTAAATGGTAGAATACAATGTGGTCATAATACTATCAGTTAAGTAACTAATGTCAACAACCGATTCTCCCCTGTCACTAAGAAACACTTTATTCTTCAGATAAAACAGCACATTAGAAACGAATGATCAGAATAAATGTACACTAAACTCCAGGATAGAGTGAAGAGGATAAAATTAACGTATGTGTATACTCATTCAATTATTTCTTCAAGTTTATTCCAGAGTAGATAGCATTTATTGCTGACGTAAAGCATACCCCAATATATTAAAAAATTTTAATTTATACTATGAATAATTATTTTTCGACAACTATATATTCAACAGTCATTAGTGAATATAATAAAACTATCAGATTTGGGAGAGTTTCAAATCAATACTTATGCAGATAAGTAAGATTTTGCCAAAATGAGATAAATGGATATTTATATACCATGTATTTAAAACTTTAAATTATATGATTTAAAGAAACCCCATAAATTTCCCGGAGATCACCGTTATATTAGAATGTCCAAAGGGACAGGATAAAGAGTTGTTTAAGAAAACCTTCGACGTCAAGCGGAGTAGTTTTCCGAAAAAAATCTACCTTTCCCGAATAAAACCACCGTCGATCATCAGTTGTAATGACAGATAAATGAATATAATTTTGTGGAAAGAATAGACGCAGGTTTTTATTAAAGAGAGGAAGATTTAAATACATCATGAAAAAAGATGGCAAGAAGCTCTACAGAATAGACAGAGGTGGCTTGAAACAAGCTTTCCACATTTTAGCAACAATGAATTACCCTATTTTTGTTATGGTATGGGGATGTATATCAGACTCAAAAGCTGGAAAATTGCATATTCAGAACAAAACTATGAAAAATAGCCAATATATACATGTTATAATTAATAAGGTAATCACAAGTGAAAAAGGCAATAAGATACAAACAATATCAACGTAAAAATTAGCGAAAGTGATTACGTAAGAGTAAATATCGGTAATAAAGATATTATAATGATGCATAAGAGAAAAAAGGACTCATGTCCCTTAGATAGTCGATTGTCTGAATAAAATATTATAGTACTATTGACAAACGCGGAACTAACTGTTAGGTCCAGGCATATAAGACCTTATATCGTAGAGATATGGCCAATGATGTTAGACTGGAAGTTGGGTTTACTGATCAGAAAGCAGTTATTGCAATGTTACTTAGGAAATCTTCTAACTTAAGAGGAAGAGTCGATACCAATCCATATTACTCACACAATATCTTCCCAGGGGAGATACAAATAATTGTAAGGACCGCAACAAAAGAGTAGTAATATTCACCGAGTCTTTATTATCAAAGGACGAAACTCAGAAACTACCAGGCGTACCCGGGGAAAACACATTAGATCAAAGAGGTAATTTTTACATAAACTCCAATTTACAACCAATAAAACACGAGAGGAACCATTCGGTCATCTACCACCAAGATGACATAACATCCAACAGTATAACCATTGGATCAAATCAGAGAACATACGTAGTTGAATGCTCGTGCCTCAGAATGCTATTTACAGTATCTCCTCCCACTTGTAGTTCATAATATTGATTTCCTGAGAGAAAGGACTGAGTAAAACTACCCACAGAGGTATTACTAATTGTAACGTTTTGCCGTAATATTTCCCAATAGAGATCCTGACCTCAAGTGCGCCTCCCACTTTAATCAACATGAGCTTCCTCTGCGACCTTATGTACAAGAATTAATTTCACGATGACCTGTTCAATAAATGAAGAAAGGTGCTATAAGGGGGCTCTATCAGATTATAGAGCATCAGTATTCATAATCTTACCTATATAAAAGCAAATATAATTCTCTCAAAAACTAAAATATTTAACCATAATTCTATCGAAATGAGCACATTAGGAATCTAATATTAGAGCACTGCACCGGAAGAAGTAAATTTTGGCAGGATGGGAAACCGAAGACCCGGAGGCACGAGAAAGAATGAATAGATATTTCACCGTAGTTGAAGAATTAAATTTCCTTAAAGTATAAAAAAATAAATACCTAAACGAATATTCTTTCTCTCACTTCTCGTACAACTATAACTTAACAACGAATATTATAACTAAAAAGTATAGAATATATAAATCATACGTAATAAATTAAGTCAATATAAAATATATACAAGTAAATAGTATAAGACATGAATATATATATAAGCGTAAATATACGTACCTCAAATACAGCATAATATGATAATTAGTGTAATCGTAAAAATAATAAATATAATATTATTATTATAGGTATATCATATAAAACTATATCGAGTAATAAATATATTCAAATCTAATAAAGAGAAAAAAATATAATATAAAGAGATATAACAAAATTACATAATAAAACACAATAAGAAAAGTAAATATAAGATAGTATAATTGATATAAAGATATATGATAAATAATAAGTATATAATATAAGCGCTAAATATTATAATACTTATATAAATCAATATATGATATATAATGAAGGAATGTAGATCTCATACACATAATTCAATATCAATTCATAAATTCCTTCAGTCGGGATAACCTATAAGATGGTTAGTACAAATAAACCAGCGAAGCTTACACTCCTTTGAAGGGGCTACTACTCCAAGTGAGGTGTGAAACTTTTAAATGAGAATAATAAACAAAGTTATTTAATTATTTAAATTTACTCTTAAATAAAAGCGCTTTTTAAAAAGGAAAGGGAAGTAATTTCGTCTAATTGGGCTGAGGGAAGACAGAGAGGGAAAGAGCGAGAACCAATAGGAAAGGCTGGCGGATACATCATCTCTTTCTAGAGAATTGAACGTTGCTCAATGACAGTGAGTAGCTTGGCTTTTGAGTGTTTGACAATTTTGAGCTGCTTATGTGAATAAGATGAGTAAGGTATGTTTTTGGTTTTTTAATCAAGTGGTCAAAATATTAGCAATTTTTATTAGTTTGGTGTTGGCTTTTTGCATCAACGAATCTGCAGCTTCTTTAATGTTTGTATTTATCAAATCAAATACTGTATGTATCATTTCAAAACGTTAAGAGCTGGACACTACTGCTTAGTTCTTAGAAAACAGACAGACAGAGGTAAAGTCCAAAGAGTACTTTGTGAGTATTGTTGCTCATAGGGCACTCTATAATTGTTAGCTTTGAAGAGTTGAGTGTGTTGTATCGTATTAGGTGTTAGTAATAATGTACAGTGCTTCCGACCAACACAGATAAAACATCTAAATATGCGCCCTATTTAACCTATGAATAATGCTGATATTTAGATCATCTTCCATAGAGTTTCTTAATCTTAATTTAATCATCACTTACCAGTGTCTCAAAAGACGTTATATAAATTGGCTTACATATACACAATTTATTCCATAGAAGCAGTCAAGCAACATGATATTGACAAGTATCTTTATCTCATGCCATCTCTGATACTTCATATCTTATCTAGGCTTTTATGTATTATTAATAGATATCTAGAATAATTGTAATTAATATTTTAACATATAACCTAACCAACGAATCGAACCTATATTTTATAAGGTCTATAATAAAGTAAATAACAAAAATATATTAGCAATAATATTAATAAATAATATATAATATTATAAATAAATCATATAAAATATCATCATGCTAAAAAAGAAAGAACAAGTAGATAATAATATAACAAAAAAACAAGGAAAGATTACTCTAATTATAAATATATATAGGGATCATACAATAAAAAAGATAATAAAAGCAATACACTTTGTGAATATATAATAAATATATACTTATAATATATATGGTATAAATATATAATTATATACGAATATATATACATATATATATCCATAGGGAGTATATATATACTAATAACAAGGGTCAGGAATAGGAGATAAATAGGGAATAGTAATATAATATATATAATAAAACTAGATAAATAAGGAAATTAATAAAATACTTATCATCTCGATTTCACATAATATAAATATAGTATTATCAATATATAATATAAGGATAAATAATATAAGAATATATATTTATTATATTTATTTATTTATTTATTATTTACAGATACATTTAGTCTAAAGAAAATATTTAAGAAAGTCCTGGAGTACACTGAAGATTATTCCCAAACCTTCTTTCTCTAGTGTGGAATACAATTGAAGACACTTAAGTAAGATGATAATAGTACAGCTAGAAGTGAATGCTTTAGTGAGCATACTAGGGAATACAATTAACTATCAAAGAGCAAAGCCCAAAGAAAGGTTACAAATGTTATAAACGAGCACAAAACTTAAACTGGGATATCGAGCTCGTAAGAAGAAAAGTAGAACCACATATTTGAGATAAAAAAATATCTGAGTATCTCTCAAGAGGGAAGCAAGTGACCGAACATAAGAAAAATCGATATCAACGAGACCACGAGCAGTATTGGATGGATATCCTGCATGCTCCAATACAAATATCATCCACAACTTCTACCTCTATCAAAAACAAAGATTTCTATGCAGCCGTACACTGTTTGGTAAATCAACTGAAACAAAGAAATTCCTTGGATTAATGAAGATATAAGCACAGAAATGTTTCATTTCAAAAGTTGGAAAATATATTGCTGTGCGACAATCTGCAGCAGTATTCTGCTTTGTAAAGAGAACATCTGATTAAGAGTATTACATAAATTTCAGGTTATGTCTACAAAGAACTATAAATAAAATATCCCACAAGAAGTGGATACTGTTCAGAAGAGATGTAAGCCCCAACAGAATATTATAAAAGGGTAAAAGAACAACAAAAAACACTTAGCTGGTCAAAAAATCCTAGCAATATCAGATTAACATCACAGATCATTTTCTCAGATATGAATAAATCCAATATCTTTTTAAGCTGCCTATAAGATATGTCAGTACATTGATGATAAAGTAATTTTTCAAGGAAAAGATAGAAACATTACAAGCGATCCAGTTCAAGTTTTAGTGGATTTCTCACTTTCAGCAGAAGATATATGGCTTAAAAAGTGATGGAAATGGCTTCAAGGAGCTGGGAATTTATAAAAAGAAATATTCAATGTTGTCAATAGATAAGCACCAAATCATTATCAAAAAGGTAATTAGAATTGATAGTACATTATGAATATGACTAAATTTTTTTTTATTCTTCTCTTAAAATGATATTAAAATTGGATGCTAGTATTATCTCAAAATAAATCAATTAAAGATTATTATTTACGTTTATGTTCGAAAAGTACTAAAGTCGAAGATATTAAGAAAGTATGGACAATTGCTTACAACATAAGGCTCTATCAAAGACTCGTCCTAGTTCCAACTCTCTGTTCATGCATGAAAATTAGAAGGCAATAATAAATATTTAAAAAACTAAAATATAATTCTACAATGGCAAAATCTATATCTTGAATGTCTGTAAATGGCAAAATCAGTGGGAAGCTAGATAAGTTGCAAATTATAATATTATGATCTGCTACAAGCCATATATTGACGAAATTAAACTTAGAGAAAAGCGAGTGATAATGCATGAAATGTAATATTTTTTCCTATTACCTGCAGTTAAATGCATTGCAAAAATATGTTTAGCCAAAAACGGTGGAAGTCGATAAAAAGGGCGTTGTAAACTAGTAAAAGATATGAACATTATAACCTCCTGTTACTGAACTTTTGAGTATACCATTAAAAGAGAAAGAAACTTATTATTTAAGCAAACAGCTCTAAATCTACAATACAAATTAGCTCCCTTTGATGTAACCATCAGAATAAAATAAGAATTTTATACTCAGAAAGAATAACTTAATCCTTTATGAAAAAGCTAAAAGAAATCACTAAATTTTTTGTCCTTCTAAGGAACTGACATGAATAACTCCTATAAAGAAGCCTCAAAATGTCATACATCACAAGGATTGCACAATGAAGGCAAATCTGAAAATATTGACACCAGCCAGATTATTAGAGAAAGAGAGAACCACAGTGTCAATTTTTTGGAAAGTAGCTTGACCGAGATGTAAAAATGCATGACGAAGAGAAAATATTAGGGGTCAGAAAGATAAATGAGCGCATATTCAAAGGGATACAATGCAATACCATAGTGGGGAACTTCATCAAAGTAAGGAAAAATAAAGTTTAAAATGCAAAAAAGTAGTAAGCGACGCAAGTGAGAGAAAAACAGCAAAATGGAATTAGATAAATACAGTATTCAAACTGATATTATAGAAAATACTATTACAAACTAGCTGTGGATAAATATTGTGGCTCAGCACCACTTATGAAACGAAAATCGGATGCTGATCCACTGGTTACTGGTGGAAAAACAGAAAAAGCTGCATTTATCTACTGTTGTCAATATCTTTATACCCTGCAATTTAGCTAGGAGA
>JABUQX010023285.1:20000-25000 GCA_015478945.1 Trachelipus rathkii | reverse complement strand
GATTTTATATAATGATGAATGAACGAATTTGGGAGTTGCGTGGTGTGAAGAAAGGAATAAATGAAGAGAATAAACGAGAGTACATTGAGATGGTTTCCTCATAGGAAAGGATGGACGATAGTCGGTTGGTTAGGAGAATGTATACTGGTGAGTGTTTTGGGAATCGATGGCTGGGAGGGACCGAGAGGAAAAGTGTGGATTGAGTCAGTAAAAGGAATGTCTGAAGGAGGGGAATTGTGAGTTTGGCAGAGACGAGAAGAAAGGTACATAATAGGAGTGAATGTAGGGGTTTTGTGAAGGGAGAGGGGTATAGTTGTAGGCCTTGCCCAGCGAATAAACCCTACATTGACGAGATTGCAAAGTGAGGGTCCGTCGCAGCCTCGTGAAACCTCTAGGCCTAGGGTATAATTTTCTGACCAACTAGTTCCTACTTTAGGGAGTAAAGGGGACTTGCGTCATATTTTTCTCCTACTTTTCTGTTCTGGTGTATGTTACACACACCTTACCCCCAATCTGGGGATCTGGGGATAGGAGGAAGATGATATATTATATTATATATATATATATAATATATATATATATAATATATATATATATATATATAAAAAAATCTATTATATAATTATATATATATAATTATATATATAAATAGTTTTTTAAATATGTATATTAGTATAGTATATATATAGTATATATAGTAATAGGAAAACTGTCGGTACCAGTCCCTTCGCTCATTTCAATCGCTATACTAGCCCCATTTGCTCATTATCATTCGCTCTAGGGCTGGTGCACGCTCGTTTCATTTGCTTTAGGGCTGGTACTCAATCGCTTCGCTCGCTCGGCAATTTCCCTACTACTTATACTACTCTTTTTATTAATTCAGGAGACAAAGTAAATAAAACGTTAAAGAAACCGATTAATTTTTCAGTTGTAAAAAAGGGGTCTGGTAAAATTTGATGAGAAACGTTAAAAAAAAAACTGAATCATAATTCAGTTAAAAAAGGTCTGGTACAGGCTCTCTTCGCTCTCTCGGCAGTTTCTTTACTTCTTACATAATATTTTATTAGGACAGTTTTATAGAAAATTATAAAAATCCATTTATAATAAAAAAGTTAAGATATGCAATAAATCCTTCGTTCTTCCCAGTCATAGATGGAGCACCGTCTGTACAAATGCTCACAAAGTTAGTAAATTTATTTCAATATCGCAACATTTATCTTTAAAAATCCCCTTTCCTTTCCCATAGGGTAACTAAACGATCAATTCTTCAATGAAATAAAATCTTTAGTAATAGCAAGAAACAAAATACAGTAGGCCTACTTCTACTGAATCAGTAGAATCTGTCGATTCATCAAAAGCCATCGAGTATAAAACATTTTCTATTTGAATTAATTTTTGAAGTTGTCGAGTTGCAATGTGAGCTAACCTATGCTGCAGATTTGTATTAGAACTTCTTGAAGGAGATACATCTTTATATTTATTAACTTTATCCGGATCTAAGCATTTTACGACTTCAACAATGCAATCCTTTATATGTCTTGCATCGCTAAATGGTTTATCTTTTTTTTCCAAGCAAATATGTTACTTAATAATTTACCTCATTCGTAGCATTTCCTCGTGGACCTAACACTGAATGGAATAACTGTCTTCGTTTATGATTTCCTTCTTTTAATTTATTTAGAGAAATCTTTCGAGCTTTAACCTCCCAATTTGATATATTTACTGTCCTTATGAGTAACAATGCTGGTGCGCATTGTATTTCTTTATTGTTGAAATTATGGTATCACAGAGCAAGCAATTCATTTCACCACCATTAAACACTACAAAAAATATTGTAACGCCCATTCGTCATTAAAAACTCTATTTCTTGCACAGTTCATTTTTTAATTTTTTTTTAGAGACCTGATGAACTGGAAAGTAAAAATAAAATAGGAAATAAACTATTAATGGCAAGGAGGGCATCGAAATCATCAAAGCAAAAAAAAAAACACATATGAGAAACAGACACATATGAGTAGCAACACCACTGGGATCAAATTACCGACTAACTGAAATACGAACGAAAAATTAGGGGAATTCTAACTTTAACTGTAATCGAACGAAGCTTGCAATTGGCGCAATGGACACATTTCATAAAGATGCGTTAATTTTTCTTATTTTTATATTTACCGTTTGTATGTGCTTTATTCATTTGAGTGTGAATGATTTATAAAATTAGACATATTTCGTTTATATTTGACACGATGATTTATCACTAACTAATAATTATTATTAATAAGGCCACACTTGATTGCCCAGAAGGCCGCAGGTTTCCCACTTCTGGACTATAGTTCAAGAGGATAATTTTAGCCTTAAGAAAATTAATTGGATATTCTTTAAATTTTAATAATCTTTGCGAAATTCGAAAACATTAAAAAAAATTCCTTGCTGTTTTATTATAAAAATTAGTTTTTCTTGAGTAATATAATAGATATTAATATAAATATAAATACAATTATCATAGTTAAAAATATATCAGTTTAATAAAAAATTGGTAGAACATCTAATTTTATTAATGATATTCCTCCTAGTATCTCTCTAATCATCAGTCACGCGTGTAATAAAACTGAATCAAAAGAATGAAATAAGAATAAAGATTAAGATTAATTGAAATAATCGAATGTACAGAATAAGGTTGGCCGACTCAGCAGGTGAGATGCGGTGCGGTGCGGTGCGGTGTGGAAATTGCGGTGCTCTTTCAACGCTAGTATAGAATTAAATTAAAGGATTAAAAGTATCATAACTCCCAGAAGTTACTTTGCAATTAATTATTTTCCTGTTTTTTTTTTTTTTTTTCAAATTAATTTTTTCATAATTCAAAGATTTTAAAAATATAAAAATATTATTTTTTGAAAAAATTAAATGATTTTTCTTGTCATAAATAATTATTGAGAATGTTTCAGGAAATAAAATAAATAACTCGCAAAAATGTCAAAAAGTTTTTCTGAAACATTTTCAATAATTATGACAAGAAAAATCATTTATTTTTTTTCAAAAATAATATTCCTATTTAGTAAAATCTTTGAATCATAAAGAAAATAAATCTGAAAAAAGATACGGAATTTAATCAATTTCAAAATAACTGATGGAAGTTGTGCTACTCTAATCCTTTAATCTTACTTCCAAATTCATCTACACACACACACACAAACACACACCCTCACACACACACCCTCATATATATATATATATATATATATATATATATATATATATATATATATATATATATATATATATATATATATATATATATATATATATATATATATATATATTATATATATATATATATATATATGTGTGTGTCGTGTTGTGTGCGCGCGAGCGTGTTAGTAATTATGCTTAGACTTGAAAGAAGAAATAAAGCCGTCATGACAAATTTATTTGTTATTAACAAATTAAATATCCTTTATAATAAAATCAAATAATAAAACAAAAAAAAAAAAAAAAAAAAAAAAAAAAAAAAAAAAAAAAAAAAAAAAACAGCCAAAAAAAAAAAAAAAAAAAAAAAAAAAAAAAAAAAAAAAAAAAAAAAAAAAAAATTACCAAAAAAAAAAAAAAAAAAAAAAAAAAAAAAAAAAAAAAAAAAAAAAAAATAAAATTATTTTAAGATAAATTCAATAATATTGTATTAAATAATAAAACTATATTACCTATAATTTGCTTTTCGAAAGTAAGAAGCTTTCATTGTTTTAGTGACTTAAAATTAATTAAGCCTAAAAGAAGGTATTGTCAATGTGACTTTTATCTATGATATACGTTTATGATAAAACATTTATACATAATTTGAGCAACCAAGTTAGCGTCATTATTGGCCTGTGACTACATATAAAAATAAATGGAATATTTGACACTATTAAAAAAGTAACATTTTTAATTTAGAGCAACAAAAGGTATTAAAAGAATTATTGTCAAATTATTTGAATTACAAAAAAAAAAAAAAAAAAAAAAAAAAAAAAAAGGAACATTATCATTTAATAATTATTCTTAAATATATTATTTTTATCAAAGCAGTTCTGCAACAATCACGTTTATGAATTCAATTGTTAATAAGATACTACTGATAAATGAAGTAAGAAGCTGATCATTTGAATATTAAAGTATGTGGCTTATAATATTTATCGTCTCTCCTATTAACTGATTTATTCTAAGAAATTGCACTACTCTGATACTCTGATTTATCACACTATTCTAAAACACTAAGTTTATTACTTTGACCTACATCAATTACGAGGGAACGGAACCAGTTATGCAACAGATTGAAATATACTTTTGGAATATACAAAATTTTTCAAGTGAACTGAAATGCTCGTTTGCTCAAGCTTGGATTGGGAAAAACAATTTTATTTATATATATATATATATATATATAAAAAAATTAGTTACTCAAAATAACAAGACTGCAATTGGCCGACACACCGGGTGCAGTGTTGTGAGCGGTAAGCTTATTTCGATGCAGTGCGGAAAATACCACACAAGACTTTCCAAAACTGAAAGAATAACAACACACACACGTACTCGAACTGAGAATGCCATTAAAAAACTTAAAATCCTAAATCATCCTTCAGAATTTTCAGACATAGAAATACCACAAGAGAAGCAGGAATCAGCAAATGAAAAGCAAAAAATAACACAAGAGAAGGAACTTGGCTCTTCCACTTTATTTTAAAGACATTGAAAGTCTCAATAAAAGGTTATGGCATAAATTTACTGTAAAATACCTTTAAGCTTTATTCCATAATGGGAATATAAGTGCCGAAAACAGATTGTTATGTTGTTAAGTGATTTTATTGAGCGTAAAACTATATATATATATATATATATATATATATATATATTACTATATATATAGTATATATATATATATATATATATATATATATATATATATATATAATAACTATATATAATAATATATATATATATATATATATTATATATATATATATATTATATAT
>JABUQX010023285.1:0-7500 GCA_015478945.1 Trachelipus rathkii | reverse complement strand
TTTCTTTTAATTTTTTTTACCACGATAAATACTAAAAATATTTATGACTTTAGAAATAAATTTTGCTAAATACAAAGCAATTTACATATGTTTTTATTTTTTTTTTTTTGGGGGGGGAGGGGAAATTTTGACGGGAAAGGTACACTGCACACACACACAAGGTGGTCCGAAAATTATAACATTGGATTGAAGTACTAATAATATCTCTACTATGCTACTATACACTACATAATACATAAAATGCACACAAAATATTATAATATTGCCATTTCTTGGGAAAGAACAATTAATAAAACACTATATAATGTTCCTTACCATAAAAACAGACACTAAATGAAGATTTTTAACCTTATAGCGATATCGCATGAGACCAAAATGTTCCGCTTCCGATCAGACAAAAGTGAGGCAGAGAAAAATAATGTTGCCGCGACGATGATTCCAAATGTTGCCATTTGCTAAATTCAAAGGCGCGTTGTCATCGTTATAATATATATAACTTAAATATATATATATATATATATATATATATATATATATATATATATATATATATATATAAAAATAAATAATATATATATTTAAAAAACTATATTATTTATATTTTTATATATAAAGACGTGTTGTCATCGTTATAATATATATAACTTAAATAACTTAATTAAACTAAATACTAATTATATTTACTAAACATTATTAATTAGGCAATAACAAAGTTTACCCAAAATAAATTAACCCTATAATAGGGTAAACTTTGGTAATAATTAGAATTAGTTACTAATTAAAAAAAATAATAATTAAGAAAGAAATTTGTGCCTAAAAAATCAAAAAATCAATAAAGTGACAAAAAATAAAAAAAAATAAAAAATAAAAATATTTATTTAGTATTTCATATATATAAAAAAAATCCCCAACCCTTCGTCCTGCAAATATTATTTTATTCAAAACAAAACTGGATCTGCCAAGTCTGCTCTCCATCCATAATAGCCACCACAACACATACATCACACAAACAAAACAACATATACATATTACAGTTCAACACAAATAGACTACACAACAAAATCAAAGATATGGAAATATTCTTAAAAAAAAAACACAACATACACATATTCATGATACAAGAAGCCTAACCACCCGATAGCTATCCAGAACCAAAATTTTATGGCTATAATGCCATCTTCATACCCCAAACCCCAAAAACCACACTCTACTAACCTTTATACACAACTCACTATCGATCATGCGTAAACACCACCTCACAAACTAAAACAGCTTTAAACAACATCACCAAAATACAATCATTCACAACAACGATAAATAAAAACCACACAATCTAATAAACATCTACATTCCCCACCACACCTCAACACACTGCCCCAGAAATTACGATAAAACCTCCCCGAAATCTCCCACCACCCAAACCTCATAATGGAAGGCGACTTCAACGCCCACCACCCCACATGGTACAACGGCCTGGAAGCAAACCAAAGAGGAACACACATCATAGCCAACCTGAAAACCTAAACATCTTAAACAACACAAACAGTTGCACCAGAAACCCACCCCGAACCAACCAAACATTCAAATCACCAGACATAACACTATGCTCCCCAAATCTGCACACACAAAACTCTACTGGTCAACACAAACCGATCTAAACTCCGACCACCTCCCCATCATCATAAAATACCAAAATGTCAACAAACCAAACTACCCATTCAGAAAAACATACATAAACTACAAAAAAAAGCAGACTGGACAGAATTCACCAACTACATAGAAAACAACATACATCCCCTAAATATCACAAACGCACCAATACTCAACAAGCCCTACAAAACTTCACTTCTCTAATTCATAAAGCAGCTAACAAATCCATTCCCAGAACAACTAATCAAACAACCCAACTCACTCAGTTAAATAATACCCACAACACTCCAAACGACAACACAGATTAACGCCTTAAACACCCAAATCATAAACTTAACAAACACACATTCTTCAAACAACTTCCATACCTTCCTCACCAAGAATATTCAACACACGAATAACACCAGAATGTGGAAAACAATAAATGCACTGAAAAACTCAACCAACCAACAAATTCACACCCACGAATCCATCAAAAACCTAAACACACAAAATCCCCAATCCAACAAATATTCTCGCAGCTCACTTTGCAAAGCAGAGTCAAAAACCCACACACCTTCAAAACAGGAAAATCACCAAAGCTCTCAAGAAAATAAAGCTCAACCATGACCCAACAATATAAATACCCATAACTGGTCTGAAAAACATAACAAAGACACCTAAAAACTCCCCTACAACTGCCCAGACATCTCAAACAAACACCTCAAACACCTAGGGAATATAGTTTAACTCATTTAGCACAAATATATTAGTTGCCATCAGCCTAAATTTCATTCCCACCGTCTGGAAAAAAACTATAATTTTACCCAAACTAAAATCAAGAAAAGACTCCTCTGACCCTTCATCATACCGCCCCTCTCTCTGTTATCAACACTACGTAAACTACTAGAAAAAACCATACTAAACAAAATAACTCCACACATCATCAAACACAAATTCCAACACGGTTTCAAACAAAACCAATCAACTACAACAGCACTCATAAACATTATTCAACACACAATCAAAGGCCTAAATTCAAAACCCACTCTCAAAACAATAATCATAGCAATCGACATCAACAAAGCATTCGATTAAGTACCTAAATACCTTGATCCACAAAATAACAAAATCTAACAATTCCACCAACCTAAAGAAATGAATTTCCAATTTCCTATCAGGAAGAACAGCCCAAATACAAACAAACAATACAAAATCCAAAACAGTAAACATCAATAACGGAGTATCCCAAGACGCAATACTGTCCTCCACACTATTTAACCTATTCACGGCATATCTCCCACAGCCACAAACAGAATACACAATCATAACAACCTACGCAGATGACATTAATTACCATAGCCACTACACACCAGAACCTAAACACGGTCACAAACTTGACACAACAATACATCAACCAACTTCAAACATAGCTGACAGAAAACAGAATGTCCACCTCACCAAACAAATCGTCATTACTTTAATCACCACTTACCGCCAACTTGGCACCACACCCCCAAGTCTACTTAAACAACATTGCCATATCCTTCGACAACCTCCCAAAATTCTTGGAGTAACACTTGACACTCATCTCACATTCACAAAACACAGACAACATAACTTCATCTGTAAACAAGAAACTGAACATATTAAGAACCATCGCTAGCAATGACTTCGCAAACAATAAACAGACGTCTACCACCATATACAAACAATACTTTCGTCCGACTCTAAACTACGCCTCTCCAACTTGGTACCCACTGCTCACAAAAAGCAACATAAAGCAACTCCAAACGACTCAAAACAAAGCACTAAGAATCATAAGAAGATGCACATCAACAACACCTACACGAAGAAACCAAAATAATACCCATAGACCCTCACCTCGATATAATCGGAACTCAATTCTTTACCAAAACCCAAACACTCCAACACCCATGTCACATTGCCCTCTCTAACCCCATCACCATAGACTTAAACAACCTTTTTTTCTTCACCAGCTCTATGTTACAAACAAATTCTGAACAACATTCCACCTCCACCAAACAACACATCTTACACCAAACAAATCCACACGACACTAACGGAAAACTACTTAAGACGCAGACCTTCAAGAAACATTCTAAACAAACACCCACCAGAAATAGCACCAGAATTCAACTCACTACCAAGAACCGGTCAGTCATCTTTAGCCAAGTTAAGATGCGGCCACCACCCTAACTTACAATATTACACACACAGATTCAAACTCGACCAAACCACCACAAACATTTGTCAAACCTGTAACTAGATCCCGGAGAACACATCTCACTTTTTTTTCTCCTGTTTATCTAACTCTCAACCCAGAGCAATCTGGAACATTTCATCCTTGTTGGAAGATCTCTGGAGGAGGCCGGAGGGGTCGGCGGGGTACCTGGACGCGGTGTGACCCCTAACATGATGGGATGGTCAGGGGTGAGAAGGAAGGTAAAGTATCCAAAGTTGTTATCGCCGACCTGGCAACTTGGCAGAGTATGTTCTCTACCTCTACAAACCCGGCATATACCCTGAAAGTTACGTAACTTGTTAGTGCAATATTTGAATTGATTTTTAGAATTCAAGAAAGTTCTTGAATTCTATTTCATGTAATAGGTTATTGTGATTATCTATTTTGCACGATCCGATAGCCAGATATTTCAAAACCTGCTTTGGAAATGTAAAGGATAGAATAATTTTAGTAAATCACCGGACCACCAATTGCAATTTGATTAAAGGATTTAGACCCTAAGCCAAAGTTAATTTAAGTAAGTTTCTTTGTGGTGTAGGCCATTTTGTTCGAAATAAAAACGAATATTAAGATTATGGTAATGAGACATTAATTAGTTGCCAGTTCTTGCTCATCTGAACACATTGTACTTTAGATCTACACCTCTTAAGAACATAAGAAATATAGGGACAGTAAGAAGCCACAATAGCGCCTTATCTAGGCATGTCCCAGTCAACCCACTAACCAAACATGCTCATGCAAATCCTCAAAGCTCCCTAGGCTTGAATCAAAATTACGCTGTAAACTAAATCCATCAAATTTGGCTTAGTCAAAAAAATGATATATGATTCCCAAACCATCCACATGCCTTAATAACTAAGTTATGGTCACACATGCAGTAGCTATAACATTAATAACTTCTATAACTAAAAACCAGCCAATTTGGCTTCGTCTAAATATACTATATGATACCCAACCCATCCATATACCATCCATTCCAGACCATAGTTTCACTAGCCTACTATGCATTAACACAGGTAACAACATACCCTCATGGATTCCGCTGTTGGATCTTGTGGGTGTTGCTTGTGCATTTTCGCTCGTGCCTAGTGAGAGTTTGCTAAGTCAGCATTAATCTTTGTCACATTTTCATGTTCATTATCGGAGGGTGGGACTATTCATTATATTTTTCGTGTTAGCTCAATTCCATATTTTGTTTTTATTTATAACTCGATTGTTCATTTTTGGTTATTGTTTTTTTTTTTTTACTATAGTAAGGCTAGGCGAATAGCCTAGACCTTCCGGTTTTTTGTTTTTCCCAAGTGATGGAGGACGCCCTCTTCTCGGATGAGGAGTTAATGGAGGAGTCTTCCCGGGGTGTGGATGGCCGGAAAAGGAGTGGTAGTGTTGCGGGTGTAACGGTGGGGGATTTGGCTCCACCTGCACCCAAAGAGGTGAAGAGGGGGGATAGGGATGGGGTAGATGTGGGTACAACAGATCAGTCTACTACCTTGGGTTCCTCTGAGGTGATAATCATTGTGCAGAGTAGGGATGGGACTTGTATCTTTACTAAACCCTCTAGAGCTACTGCTCTCTTAAATGACTCCCCCTTTGGGAAATTACTAATAGAGGGCACCTGTCGTATTCTTGGGAGGGGTGCTGGGATTCGTTTCTCCATTCCTTCCCTTGAAAGACTACGGGTTTCCCTTGCGGACATAGTTACTTTGGGGACTTTCCCTGTTAAATGCTGGGTCCCTCGTGCTTCTACTGATCATTCTTTACATATTTCCTATGGGAAAATTGGGCCAATAGAGGAAGATGATACTTTTCTGCAAGATCTCTCCAATATCTGTTCTTATGACCTTGAGGGCAGCACTTTGTTGGAGGCAATGAGATTGGGCTCTTCTGGGGGCTCTCCAGGGGGTCCTAACTTCCCTTCCAAGACGCTGCGCCTGAAGTACAAAGGCCCTCTTCCATCTAAGGTGATTATAGGCCATGTAATATACCCAGTGTCTCAATACGTGTTTCCAGTACGGCGTTGCTTCAACTGCTGGCAATACGGCCATGGTTCGGTTTCCTGTAAGTCTTCCCCACGCTGTTCGAGATGCTCCTTGGGCCATGTCAATGACAATTGTGCCAATGATCCTTTTTGTTATTTTTGTAAGGGGCCCCACCGCCCTAATTCTAAATCCTGTGAGGTTTATATAAATGCAGCGCGGATTACTCGAGACACTCCTGTGGCTGCGGGTGGGATTCATTCTCCTCTTATAGCAGCTTTACGTGAACTGAATCCTCTTACTCGTGTTCGCTCTTCCCTCAACATTCTCCAGAGTGCTGGTGTCTCTCATGTACCTCCTCCTCAGGTAGAGTCTGTTCCCCCTTCCAGGTCGTATGCTGATGTGGTTTCTCGCCCCAGTACCTCCTTCGATGGGTCGCTTGGTCGTGTGTCCCCCTCTATGCCCTCCAAGGTGGCTGCCCCCCCGGCAGTGCTATCTTCTTCAAGGGGGGCCCCCTGCCCTCCGGTTCCTCACCATGGACCCTTGCGTAACTCTGCCCCCGCTACCCATCAGTTTCCCTCCGGCCCTGAGTTTCAGGGGATATCCCATGTTGGTCCTGTGAGGGCTCCCTTAGTGAATAATGTTCCGCAGCATCACCTCTCCTCTCCGCGTCCTACAGATGGTTGGTCTTCCTTCTTGATTTCATTGGGACCCCTTGTTTCCAAATTTCTCACGTCTTATCAGGTGAGTGGTTCTCTTTTATCAGCCCTTTCTTGTATATTCTCGGATCTCATGTCTTTGGTTTCTTCTATCATTTTCCACAATGGCCTACCCTAATCTTGTCTTGTGGAATTGTAGATCCTTATTCCCAAAATTGGGAGTTTTTAAAAATTATGTGGCTACAACTTCCCCGATGATTTTGGGTCTGTGTGAAACCTGGATGCAGCCTAAATACACCCCTACAGTGGGTGGATATACCTTCCTCAGGAAGGATCGGGTTAATCAGTTGAGGGGGGGTGGTTTAGCTTTCCTCCTTCATTCCTCTTTATCTTACCAGGAGATACCATTAAATGTTGCTCCAGACGCAGTCCTCGAGGTCCTGGCAGTGAGAGTTGCCTTTGCATCGGGCTGGGCGTCACTGTTGTTATGTTACAATCCTGGTAGAAATTTGGCATTCCCAGAACTTCAGCATTATATTCGTCAGTTGCCCCTGCCTGCTTTGATAATGGGTGATTTTAATGCCCATCATAATCTTTGGGAACCTGGTCTTCCTCGTGGGGGATGTAATAAATCTGGTGATTCTCTTTTCACCTTCTTGTCCTCTTCTAGTGATTTTTCCTTATTAACCCCTCCTGGTCTGGTAACTAGGGTGGATTCCTATAGTGGTAGGAACTCTACTCTTGATTTGGTGATTGGGAGTGGATTCTTCTTGCAGGCTGACATTTTGACAGGAACTTATTTGGGTAGTGACCACTATCCAATCCATGTTCACCTTCCTCAGCGGGTGCAACCCCTTCAACATTTTCGACCCCTCACTTGGAGGTTTCCTACCTCTCAGGATGTGTGGAAGCAATATAGTGGTCAGACCTCTCTCCCGGGTGATGCAGTTGGTACCTTGGAGGATTGGAC
>JABUQX010023284.1:0-11422 GCA_015478945.1 Trachelipus rathkii | reverse complement strand
CCTTTGATATAGATAGTGAATATAAAATAGAACTTCCTGTGACTGCAAACCAAAAGTAAACCAAAAGAAGTGAAAAAAGGGTAGGTGCGAATGTAATTTTGTTAATGTAATTGATTGTTGTTGGCACTTTTCTTGCTAACTTATACTAAATTACTAGTATTAATATATTAATATTACTTTATTATATACTAATATATATAGTTATTATGTATATAATATATTAGTTAGCTTTTAATCTGTAATATGTGACTCATGAAAATACTATTGTATATATTATATTATATATATATATATATATATATAAATATATAATAAATATATAATATATATATATATTTGATATATAATATAATTATGATTATTAGTGATGTCAGTCACTATATATTTATTAATATATATAATAATATATATTAATATTTCGTATTCCTTAGTATATATGACTATATATATATATAATTCTAGTATATATAATACGGGCTTATGTTAATATGTTTATTATCTTCGGTTTTCTGTGATATATATTATATATAGTATATTATTATATTATTAATAATATAAGATATCATTCTATTATATTTATATATTTTATATATATATAATATTATATATATATATATATATATTGTTTTGGTCATGTGGAAAGGATGCCCATCTTCTTTTCGGTTAAGCGATATATTGTGGTGAGTTGCTGGGAATCGTCCGGCTTGAAGGAAAAGGTGGATTGATCAGTAAAAGGCATTGCCGGAGGAGCAGGATGTGAGTTCTGGCAGAGCGAGAGGAAAGGTTTGCATAATACGAGTGAATGTGCGGGAGTTTATAGTTGAGGTTGTTTAGGTAATGTCTCTGCCAACACTGGAGATCGACGATAGAACTCACTCCTCAGAAAATGACGGATGCCTGTGAGAAGTCGCTCTCGTCGCTGAAAATAATAGAGTCCCATGAAGGCCTTGTGGTGCAGATAAGTTATATTTACTAGACGTCCAACGCGGGAGTAGTAACGTCACAATCTCATCGGGCGATCCTTAAGGTAAAAGGGCTGGATCAAGGCTGGGCACTTCTATTTCGACTTGGTCATATTTTCATCTACTTTTCATGTTTTCGGAATCACATGTCACGGCACCCTTACCTTCTTTGGAGGAAGAGAGACCATCGAATCAAACTATTATACTACTCATACACTCTCTCACAACCTAGAAACTATGATATACTAAGGATATGATATACGGGATACGCTCCTAGATCTATGCACATAGTACCAGATATACCTAATCACCAATCCACAGTAAAAATAATATATCAACCATATCGATATCAGGTATTATAAGAGTGAATACTTATTTCATTTTACAGCGATAATATATATCCATATATATATAAATAAATACTACATTGTTACATACTATTGTAAGAGTAGAAAAGAAAAGGTTGGATGAATTGTGCCAAAAGCGATCCATCTCAGAACACAATTTAACCACACAATAGATATTGAGCATGACAGTTAATATCAGTTAACAAACGAACAAGCGAACTCATCAATCACACTGAAGAGTGAGAAAGCTCTAAGAAGGAGTTTTACTAATGAGAACATTAAATATATTAGATGATAATACTTCATCTTTCCT
This sequence comes from Trachelipus rathkii, assembly GCA_015478945.1. Lineage (NCBI taxonomy): Eukaryota > Metazoa > Arthropoda > Malacostraca > Isopoda > Trachelipodidae > Trachelipus > Trachelipus rathkii. The sequence goes on along the minus strand of JABUQX010023284.1, from coordinate 9,800 downwards.
GTTTAAATAAAAGGACTTCTGCCTCGATCAAAAAACGACTTTGAAAACCTGTACAATAATTTAGTGATCCAAATAACTTACATATTTATCAAAATAACTCGTTATCCAAATTTGAAATAAACCTATAAATTATATATTAAACGTTAAATCCTTTGATAATAAATTTATTGTCATAATATAAAAATTAACTTTTTAATAATTAAAAACTTGATATTTTAACTAACAACACTATTTTTTATTATATTAAACCTATCTCATAAAAATGGGTAAAAACCTTAATAAATAAAATTTTTTATTAATGTTATTTGTTGTGTAATTTAAATTAAATAATTATAATTATATAATACAATAGTTATATATTACGAAATGACAATATATTCTAGATATTAGTAATAGACTATACGAGTTTTGATATAATTTAAGACTATTTAATTTTACTATTAAATTTCATTGATTATTTAATATGATAATATTTTTTTATTATTACAATAAATATATATAGATTAATCGTCACCTACTTTCCACTAAAGAATTCTGATGGACGTGCAAAGTTGAGTGCGTTAGCATGCTACAGTCAAAACATCAGATTAGTATGTAGGAATGAAAGTTGACGCAAGTTCGAAAAGACGAACGCTTTAATCAGCTTCCCACCTTTATTTCTTTTGTTGATGAACTTCGTCGGCTGACAGAAGAATCCACTTAAGAGCTTTATGGGGACGCAAGGCGGTTAGGGACCTCCCAACTATTGGCATCTCGTTCACATGGGTGTGTTGTGTTTCCCTTGAGCCCAGGTCGAAGGGCCACAACTTTATACGCCTCACCAAATACCCGCCATTCACTCCTATTATGCAAATTTTTTCTTGAATCAGAGAAATCACATTTCTTCTCGCTCCAGGACATCTTTACAAATCAATCAACTTTTATTCTCTCTCATCTCCCAGGCTTAGTCGGTTATTCCCCAAGGCACTGCTCACCACTATTAATCGAATTCAAGAGCTATATACTTAAACAGACCTCATCAGTCATTCTGTATCCACATTACTGAGCTCTGAAACCAGTATTCAGAACTGCTGGCTCTTGTATAATGCCACTAATTACCCCTTTGCTTCCCCACAAACTTTTCTAATACTTTCATTCCTATTTTATCAAATTCTTCCTCCACGCTTGTACTTTAGATGTCCATCTGAACACATTGTTCTTTAGAAACACTATTAGAAGTATACCTCTATTACTTTCCAGTCCATAGTCATTTAATACTATCCATTAACAAGTATGGTACACGATAACCCTCATTGAAGAATGTAAGACTCGTTAGAGCTCATACGAACTTTGGACCCTTTACATCCGGCGTCCTAGGAATTTAATTTGCCTCAGCATCTTTATTGCCATTCAAACTTCTTACTACACTGATTTCATCCGTTCACATATATATATCCAACTGCTTTATATCTATAATAATTTAAATCAGGACACCTGTTGCCATGTGTTCGGTCAGCCATCTAAAACATAAAGCTTGTACACCGTAGGACTTTGCTGCACTCTATCAGCCATAACCTTACTACTATATTTGCGTGTAGTTTTACTTTGCGAATACGCCTCTTCTTTTAAACCCCTGAAGTTGAAGTATGTTAGTTAGTCTATGTGTTAAGTGATATGGCAGGCTGAACAAGTGTCTGACGTTTAAAATTTTAGGATATATGATTGGGAATGATAAGGGAAAGAATGATGATTGAGCTAAAGCTGGATCAGGAGATAATGGTGCTAAGGGAGGTGGCTGTGACAATTAATCGTTGGTGGATGTAGGACTTAGTTCCTGAGTGCGATAGGTCTAACAGGTATTGTTGTATACCTATTGTTAAAGTATAATTTCCTGAGACTATGGTTGGAATAAGGTGTATTGGACTTAGTATTCAATGACTGTTAGATTGGAACATCATAGGGGGGGTGTTTTGTTAGGTCGTCTAGAGATTGGATAATAATTAGGGAATGTAACGTTTTAGGAGTTGTGTGGTGTTGAAGAATGGTAAATGAGAGATTAAATGGAAAGTATGTTGGATATGGTTTGTCATGTGGAAAGGAGAATGATAGTCGGTTGTTAAGCCAATGTTAGTTGGTGATGTGTTGGTGAATCGACCGGCTGGATGTACATGAGAGCCGAGAAGAAAAGAGTAGATTGAGTCGTAAAGAATGTCTTGTGCGTGAGAGAATTTGAAGTTAGCCAGAAGCCGAGAAGAGAAGTGTCATTTAATAAAAGACACGAAAATGGGGGGTTGATTATGTTATATATTTAGAACTTCTCTGTCTCATATTCAGTGAGCTTACATCATCCCTTCACACCCCCTCCAATTTAACCCATATACGTGGAAAGCTCTATCCCCAGTGTCAGATAGTAGGAATACTCTTTGGTACTCAGGGTAAGTCCTACCTGGGTTAGTGTGAGATTACATTCGTGTGCGAGAACGAGCGGTAAATGGTTGGCTCCACACGCTAGAGTTCCAAAGGGCTGGGTGAACCCTACAGCGTGCCCGTATATAACATTAATGAAGGTCCAAGATACCAGAGCGGCGTCCGCCTCGCGGTCCTAGCGAGCACATAGGAGCTTGAAAGTTTTCTCAGTTAGAGATCCTATCTCTCCTAACTTAATGGTAATGAGTGAGAATGAATGGGCGTGTAGTGTATTCCCTCGAGGATAAGGCCTTGCACTTTCTATTCGTCTGATCTTGTGTCTCTTTCTTCTGTCGACATGATGATATCTGTCTACGAATTGACTGAGCGCGCTCTTATCCCCCGCAGACTATTTGGGGAGTAGAAAAGGTAGATGATAATTAATATAATTAATATAATACGATATTATATTTAGACCTATTGCTGATGATATTTCATAGTTAAATAGTAACATATTCCTACATAGGTTACTGTTCTGCAATAATGTTAATAATATATAATTATACTATTAATATGCTATATATATATAATTATTGATACTGGGATTTCTGTAATGTATATATATATTTAAATATTAGCTCATATAAATGATTTATATATAATATAATTTGTCATACTTTTGCAGCCGACCTGCTCCACTGACTCATTTATTGTGTGATGGGACAGCCGCCTCTTAGAAAGTCCGTGGCCGCCGCTCTTGGCTCTCTGGATTCCACAGTTTAGAGTAAAGAGGTAGGACTATAGCAAGAGCTACTCGGCGGTCACGGGGCGTGCGGAGTGCTGCCATTGTCTCTCTTGGGAAAGTATTCTGCAATTCGTTCTCGTGCACATCGAGTGCCGTAAATAGCAGGACCTCCTCAGTTCTCGTCATAGTCTGATATTGTAATTTATATTATTTGGCCTCACTCTCGGCGAGACTTCGTGCAAGGATTAACTCTCACACTAAGCTCTCGTGTTAAGTGTAGGTCGTTAACTCATAATCTTTGGGAACGTGTTGTTTTTGTGTGAACAGATTTACTTCCAAAGTAGGCTAGTGTATAACGTAGGGCGAGCGGCCTACGTCTCGGAGCGGTGACCTCCCCTTCTATTAGTTCTAATCCATCCCCCTGATCTCCGGACCTTGACTATGTTGTCCGTGGTGGATTCGGTTCTGAGGAATTCACATTGTAATTCAGATATTCAGTCGTTTTGGTTCTTTGTGTAGCGTGTGTAGGTGAGTGTGTGCCATAATTTAGCTCTTCGAACAGTCAGGAATTTAAATGCGTCTTATCTCTTGTTGTAGTTCCGATGTGTTGCGATAATTTGTAACCTCGGTGAATTAGCATAATGTTTATGCGGTTTAGCATTATTATCGGATGGTTTGGGAGTTGTATCCAAAGAACTCGGGTATCTGTTTTTTTTGTACATATGGTTTTCGAGATATCTGGCGAGATATAAATAATAATATATATATATACATTCCGATAATAATATATATATATATATATATATATATATATATATATATATATATATATATATATATATATATATATATATATATGTATATTTGTATATATTTTTTCTTTATATTTGTTTGTATATATATTTATATATATATATACAAATATATATATATATATATATATATATATATATATATATATATATATATATATATATATATATATATATATATATATATGCTATATATATATATATATATTCTCATATATATATACACATATATAAATATATATTAGTTATATATATATATATATATATATATATATATATATATATATATATATATATATATACATAGGTGGGCGTTATCGCGATAAATTATCGCGATAATTTATCGCGATAACGGTTTCCGGGTTATCTGTTATCCGATAAAATCTTTTACCGATAATCGGTATCGCGATAATTTTGTTCCAAACTACCGATAACTATATGTCGATAATTTATCGCGATAACGGTTTCGGGTTATCTGCTATCCGATAAAATCTTTTATCAATAATATGTATCGCGATACTTTTTTTGGTATAATATATAACTAATATAATATATATATTATAACATATATATATATATATATATATATATATATATATATATATATATATATAATATATATATAATAATATATATATATAATATATATATATATATAACATAATATATAATAATAATAATATATATAATAATATATACATATATGTATATATATATATATGTATATATATCTATATATATATAACCAATAATATAACCAATAATAATATATATATAATAATAATATATATATTAATAATCTTTATCATTTAAAATATTTTTTATATAGTTATCAAAAAATAATAATTGCCAAATTCACTAATATTCAGCATAACAATAATATATATATATATATATATATCTTTACTCATATATATATATATATATATATATATTGATAAAAAATAACGCTTAAGTAATTTCACTCTGCTGGGATTGAACCTGGGCCTAGCAAGATGGCCGCGTAAGTGTTTGACGACTACGCCACGATGGGCTAAAAGAAGAACGTTCTGTTGTGAATATATGCCCACCAAACAGGAACCACAACGCGCTCTTCCCGTCCACACTCGGGCGTAGGGTCAATTAGGTATTACTAGGTGAGTTACTTATTAACAGTGAATATAATGTATTGATAAAATGACTGTTCATCCTTCTTGAGGGCACCGCAGTGTGATGGGTATTGAAACCCCTCAAGTAATTTCACTCTGCTGGGATTGAACCTGGGCCGCTAGCAGATGGCCGCGTAAGTGTTTGACGACTACGCCACGATGGACTAAAGAAGAACGCGAGAAATATTCCTGTTTTGAATATATCACCCACCAAACAGGAGCCACAACGCGCTCTTCCAGTCCACACTCGGGCGTAGGGTCAAACAGAGCACCGCACAGAGTGAAATACTTATTAACCGGGGAATATAATGTATTGATAAGATAACTGCTCATCCTTCTACACCTCACCGCAGTGTGATAGTTATTGATAAAAATAACCCCTTAAGTAATTTCACTCTGCTGGGATTGAACCTGGGCCCTAGCAGATGGCCGCGTAAGTGTTTGACGACTACGCCACGATGGATTAAAAGAAGAACGCGAGAAATGTTCCTGTAGTGAATATATCACCCACCAAACAGGAACCACAACGCGCTCTTTCCGTCCACACTCTTCTAGGGTCCAGGCTAAATCCCAGCAGAGTGAACTTACTTAAGGGGTTATTTTTATCAATACCTATCACACTGCGGTGAGGTGTAGAAGGATGAGCAGTTATTTTTTCAATACATAATATTCATACATTTTATATTGTAAATCTGCCTTTCCTTCCCTTATTCGCCCTGACGGTTCTGTTGCTAACTCTCCTTCTGATAAGGCCAATTTCTTCGGCCTCCTTTTTTCATTTAATTCTACCCTGGACGATTCTGGCATCCCTCCTCCTACTCCTTCTCCTCTCAGGTTTCCCATGTCTTTACCTGTAATTACACATGATCGTGTGCACGGGATCCTGAGTTCTATGAACGTCAGGAAGGCTAGTGGCCTGGGTGGCATTCCTCCCCGTGTTTTGAGGGAGTGTGTTTCCTAGCTGACGCCTGTCCTCGTTCAACTCTATTCTCTAAGTCTTAATACTAATACTTTTCCTCAATGCTGGAAGCACGCACATGTCCAACCGATCCCGAAAAAGGTAGCCGCTCTGATCCTTCTAACTATCGCCCTATATCTCTCACCTGTATTCTATCTAAAATCTTTGAAACTCTTCTTAACTCTCATTTCCTGGATCATCTGGAGTCTCATTCCCTTCTTTCAGATCACCAGTATGGCTTTCGTCGTTCGAGGTCAACTGGTGACGTACTTTCATCTAACTGATTTATGTTCTTCTGCCCTTAGGGATCATGAGGAGTCTTGCGTGGTGGCGCTTGACATATCCAAGGCCTTTGACCGGGTTTGGCACTCGTCACTGCTCTCTAAGCTCCCTTCCTTTGGGTTTCCTCCTTCTCTTTGCTTACTCTTGTCTAGTTTTCTCTCTGATCACTCCCATATCAGCACTTGTTGATGGAGCGTCCTCTTCCTCTTCCTTTTCTGGCTATTTGTGGTGTTCCGCAGGTTCTGTTCTAGCTCACTCCAACTTTATTCCTACTTTTCATCAACGATCTCCTCAGCTGTACTTAAAACTCTGTTCACTCTTATGCCGATGACTCAACTCTCCATTCTTCAACTCATTTCAAATCTGCTCCCTCTTTTGCTTCTAGAGTTGCCTCTCGTCTTCAGTTTTCCGATTCTATTCTTGCCGATCTGGATGGGATTTCCCGGTGGGGTCACCGCAACCTTGTAAAATTCAACTCTTTAAAAATTCAACTTCTCCACATCTCCTTCTCAAAAACACCTCCGACCTTTCCTATTTCCTTCGACGGCTCTTATGTCTCTCTTGTGAATAACATAAACATTCTTGGTCTCAACATAAACAACAAATTATTTTGGAAACCTCATATTTCTATGGTTAAGGTGGCCTCAAAGAAGCTGGGAGTTCGGTTCAGGTTGCGTGAATTTTTTTCCTCTGCACAGTTACTCCAGTTATATAAGGGCCTTATTCGCCCTTATACTGTTCTAACATTTGGGGGGGGCTCCGGCCCCACCCTCCCTATTGGATGGGGTTGAGTCTAAAGCTAAGGGACTAATAAACTGTCCCCTACTTTCAAAACCCTTGACCCTCTATCTCTGCGACGTAACGTTGGCGCTCTATCCCTTTTCTATAGGTTACTACGGCGGCAGATGCTCGGGGAGTTGACCTCTCGCATTCCTCCACCCTTGCGTCGCCCTCGTAGCACAAGGGGTGCCTTGCTCTCGCACGAATTCTGCGTGATTATTGTGAACCCCAGACTTGTTCGTTGTGGTGTCTCTTTCTTTCCATCCACTTCTGTTATGTGGAACTCCTTGCCTTCTTCTGTGTTTCCAACTATATTTAATCTTCCTCTCTTTAAAGCCCACGTCTGCGCTCACCTGAGAACTTTGCGTTGGAGCTGGGATTGTGTGGGGTTTTAATGTTTTACTTTCCGCCTCCTTGAGAAGAGGCCCAGCCCGTTAGTGGTGGCGATCTGTATAAAAAAAAAAAAAAAAAAAAACCCGGTTAATAAGTATTTCACTATGTGCTGTGCTCTGTTTGACCCTACGCCCGAGTGTGGACGGGAAGAGCTTGTTGTGGTTCCTGTTTGGTGGTGATATATTCACTACAGGAACATTTCTCGCGTTCTTCTTTTATTCCATCGTGGCGAAGTCGTCAAACACTTACGCGGCCATCTGCTAGGGCCCAGGTTCAATCCCAGCAGAGTGAAATTACTTAAGGGGTTATTTTTATCAATACCTATCACACTGCGGTGAGGTGTGAAGGATGAGCAGTTATCTTATCAATACATTATATTCCCCGGTTTAATAAGTATTTCACTCTGCGCGGTGCTGTGTTTGACCCTACTCCCGAGTGTGGACGGGAAGAGCGCGTTGGTTCCTGTTTGGTGGGTGATATATTCACTACAGGAACATTTCTCACGCGTTCTTCTTTTAGTCCATCGTGGCGTAGTCGTCAAACACTTACGCGGCCATCTGCTAGGGCCCAGGTTCAATACCAGCAGAGTGAAATTACTTAAGGGTTATTTTTATCCAATACCTATCACACTGCGGTGAGGTGTAGAAGGATGAGCAGTTATCTTACCAATATATATATATATATATATATATATATATATATATATATATATATATATATATATATATATAGATATATATATATATATACTATGCTACATTTGTGGAAATATATTTATCATATATATTATAACGATATAAATCTAAATAACGATAATCGTCACCTGGCAACTCTTACAAGACCAGTGGCGTCATAATGAGTAAATATTTTAATTAAAACTTTAAAAGTTATACATTTCCAGCGTTGTCGTTGATTTTTTTTATTTACGCTTATTAGTGTAGTGAATGTAGTCCCTAAGCTTTTTCAATTATCAGGTCATGGCATCAGTCGCCGTTGCACTGGATCAAATACAAGCAGTGCTATCTGGGCTGCCTGATCCCCCCACCCTCACTGTGGCCAAAAACAAAAAAAGCTGATTGACTTGAAGACCAATGCCAATTTCCAGTTCTGCGACCCTCTGGTCAATACCCTCCTTGACGCCATAGACAAGAGGTTCTCCAGCACCTTGGAAGATGAGGAGTACCTTCTGGCCTTCCACCCCAAGTTTCGCCTGATGTGGATGAGGTCTTTTGAAGAAACAATGGCCAAAAATTCAGAGGTCAAGGCCCTGATGGAGAAGAAGGTGGAAGAGTTATTACGGCGTACCGAACTCGAGAACGCCAACAGTTCCAGCAGCAGCGAGGGAGAGGACATGGAAGAGAAGGACTACTACTCAGGCATCTGTGATGCTGATGATTACACTAAACTAACTCAAGGTCAACGTCATCAAAGATCAATCAAGAGTAAAGCTGCTCTCATTGTAAATAAGTGGCTGCAGGCGAAATCGATAGGCAGCCTGTCAGACCTAGCTTTCAACAATGAGAAGGTGTCATTGATCTCTTTATAAGGTACAATACTGCAATGCCGTCTAGCGCTGCGGTGGAGCGATTGTTCTCCCTTTGCAAAGATATCTACAGAGCCAAGAGGAATTCTCTGTCATTTGAAAATTTTAATATGCTCATTTTGCTCGTAGTGTTATGAAACATATAAATGTTTTGCGAAGGCCAGAAACTAATTATTTATATTTTTATATTGAGAAAAATATTAACTAATTCTTTGATTTCATTTCAAATCCTTTTTTAACCTTTATCTTTGGCTTTTTACATACATTATAGAATTTATAACATCAGGGCATAAATTAGAAAATAAAATTTTATTATAAAAAAGCGGAACACTGAGAAGCAAAGGGGAAAAAAATTAAATTTATTTAATAAGATATCCAAAGTTTTACAAGTTATATAAAGTAGATAGCTGGGTACGTGTCGGTAAAAAAAACTATTTACTATATTATAATCCATAAGCAGGTGAAAGAAGATAATAAATTTAATTTTAAAATTTTCTTAAAACCCAAAGTCGTGTTTTATTTTTAACATTTTAATTATAATAAAATGAAAATACATAAAAATTTTAGTTATCGATTTATCGGTATAACCTTATCGACTATAGGCGATATTTTTATCACGAGTTATCGAATATCTGTTATCGATGATAAGGTTTTCGTTATCGATTTATCGGTTATCGCGATAACATTTTTCGTTATCGCGCCCACCTATGTATATATATATATATATATATATATATATATATATATATATATA
>JABUQX010023283.1:0-47500 GCA_015478945.1 Trachelipus rathkii | reverse complement strand
AAAAGGTTAAAGCAACAGGGGTTAAACACATTATGATAGTATGTCTCTCATGTTTAACCACTGAGAAATGAACATACATGTTATATGAACAGGTCTAACAAATTCACCTTTAGGTTTAAGCCCTAGGTTTAGGTTGGAGAGGAATTTAGGTTAGGTTAATGGTTAGGTTATGTTTTAGGTTAGGTTTAGGTTGGTTAGGTTAGCTTAGCTTAGCTTAGCTTAGCTATTATTGTATTTAAAATGTATCATAGCTATATGCTTAGGCTTTAGTCTTAGCTTAGCTTAGCTTAGGTTAGGTATAGGATTAGGATTGGATTGAGATTAGTAGGACTTAGAGAAGCAGGCTTAGGTTTAGGTTTTAGGTTACCTGGTTAGGTTTCAGGTTTTGGTTATGGTAAGGCTAGGGTTTATCTTTTTTGAAGCATACAGGACATAATCGTCATCAATCACAACTGCGTCTTGAGGATTGCGTGTCACCCAATATCAATAGTACAATCCCTGACACTCAAAATAAATGCAATAAACTCACATTTTTGCTGCACGCTTTTCAACGAACACAAATACTTTATAGTAAGTTGACTTAAATATAAAATCACCGAACAATTAGAAATAAACTAATTAAAGCATAAATGCAAAATACAAATAATTAAATAAAGTATAAAAAAGACCCTCTTTTAAAAACAAAGGACAAAACAAACATTACTCTCGAAAAAAATTCACAGTTAACAATGCTGGGCAGGGAAAGTAAACTGACATACATTATATTGATTAAATTATACAACTTCCGTAGCACCCTAACTTGATCTGCAGTGGTGCTACACTGGTCATGGTGGAAGAAACTGCAAAACAAATTCTTTAATGGTGTATTTATTTAACGATCGTGAAGAACAGCGAAGATAAACGTATCCCCTATTGAAGATACTTCTTTTTATGTTATTTTTTTCTACTTCAATCAGTCCCTTTTCATATTTTAGTTTTAAATTACTCCTGCATTATTTTATTGCTTCTTTTACAAAATCGACTATTTCTTTTATTTGTTTTGTATATTTTATACATTTCTATCATCCAACTATAGGGTCCCTATCCTATGTTTTCTTATAATCTACACAGATCATGCTTAGATGTTTCTGGTTCTTCCTATTATTTTCCAAAATCATTTTGGTGATCAATAATAATTTTATGAATTCCTTTTGTGCCATCTATCATTTCTGATGCATTCCTTTCTGGTTTTTGTGGTTATTATAATCTTTTGTTTATTCCACATGTTGAATTATTCTGGATGCTATCTAAATTTCTGTTCAGTACGTTTTTTGTCTATTGGAATGGTCCTAAACTTGTATATATGGATCTGTCAATTTTGGTGGATTATTTTGTTCTTTCTCAGATTTTTGCTATATAGATTAGTGGTCTCCTATTGGCATTCTTTTCTGGATGAGCTCCTTTCCTTTCTATTCAATTTGTTAATACATTTTGTAAGGGAGTTGATAAGTACTAAATTAACCTTGCATTCTGAACTTTATTAGTTCTAGGTGCTTTCCAGTTATTAGGCTTCACGAGGACTTCCTTTGCTCCTTTTTGGCATATTTCTCAAATATTATTTATTTGCGGATCATTCATTTATTCTTCATTCTGATTCTTTATTATGTCTTTCATTTTCATAAATTTCTTCCAGAATTATTTCAATCTTCCTTTTCACTTTGGAATGAATTAGAGCGAATTTTTCCTGGTCCATCAAATTTAAACAATCTTCCAGATCTTGTTAAACTTTTGAATTTGTTCAATTCATTTCTCATTTCATTCATATCTTCTTAACGTTTTACTTTTTACTGCAAGACTTAATTGTCTTCTAGTGATCGGGTGAACTAATTTATTGCCTTGTCTTACTCCTACTTGTTTTTTTTCTGTTTCAGATCTTAATTGACTTTGTTAAAATGACTTCAAGATGGAAAACTCATTTCTTAATTTTAGTATTTCCTTCTTTAGTCTAGATTTCCAGAGTTTGCTTCTTCTTTTTCTATGTTCTTCTTCTTTTGCTTGCCTTCATCAGCTCCGCCTTATATATATATATGATATATATTATATATATACTATATATATATATATATATATATATATAATATATATAATAATTATATATATATATCTATTTATAATATATATATATATATATATATATCCAAGTATATTATATATATCCTATATATATAATATATACCTATATTACTTACCTACTATATTATTATACTCCTATCCTATATATATATATAGTATCACCTATATATTAATATAACCTCTATCTTATAATTTATATACTATATATACTAATATCATACTATATATATATACCGTATTCATAAAGTATTATATATATATTGATATATATATATATATTATATATATATATAATATATATAATATTAGGTTATATTTATACTATATATATATTATATACTATTATATTATAAGTATTATACTTACTATCCTCTATCTTTATATACAGATTACTACTATAAGGGGTAAATATAATATATATATCCCATATATATATATATTGTCTGCGTTCCGTTCTTGATTGTGGACACAACTCAAAAAGCTTGAATTCCAGAGTATAGATCGCATTTTAGTACTATACTGATTTGAAATTGATTTATACAAAAGAATGCGTTCACATTAGTAGTTCCGGAATATATACCATCAGTATTAAATAGTAACAATATGTGATTATAGAATAGTAAGAATAAGGTAGAGTAAGCACGTCGTGTATTGATAATTGTAAAAACAACTAAGTATAAAAAGTCGGCTACCCTTGTTGCAATAATAGAACCATATAAATGGTGACATAGTACATCGTCAGTCTGTATATAAGAATCGTCAGAACAAAACTACTCATCGAACAAGTATTCTTTTTATTATGTAAAGGTGAGTGGACTAAAGAGGACTATTCCATGACCTCATCCATCTGTATTAAGTACCAAATTATAAAATATAAACCCTATATACAATATATCCACGTTATATTATATAATATATTACCTATACATATATACTATATATATATACATCATTATATATATATAATTACTATATTATTTTAATTATATTTATATATAATATATACTATCTATATATAATTATATATACGTATTTTCAGTTTATTATTATATATTATTCATTATACATATTCACTCTATATATGAGTAAATTTAAGGCTAAGTTATTTTTACATGATTCAATACCTATATAGGGTGAGTATATATATACTATACTTATATCTATATAAATACTCATATATAATATTTTAATATAATATTATAATATTATATATATTATTAATAATAATATTATATAATATTATATAATATATACAATATATATATATACTATATTTATATATACTATCCTATATTATATATTATATATATATATATTAATATATAATAATTAGTATATATAATTACTTATTACTATTATTATATATATATCTATAAATCATATCTATATAATCTAATATATATTTACACTACTAGTAGTAACTTAATATATAAATAGTTATTCTATAGTAAATATACTATCTAATAATATATACTTTATATATTTATAATAATTATAGTTGGCCCGTCATATACAGCTTTATCCGATTCACAAATTTCTTGACGTAAATTCTGTGTCGAGTCACATGAGTCTAAGATTTAACTTAATCGTGGGGTAACACGCAATCCCTGGCGAAATATCACTCCTTTGTAAAAACGCAACTTCTTCATATCTCCCTCTCTAGAAACACCATCCCAACTTTCCTATTTCCTTTTGACTTCTCTAATGTCTTACCTGTAAACAGCATAAAAATGTTTCTTAGAACTAACATAATATCGACACATTGTCTTAGAGACCTCATATCACATCGTTTTGATAAAATTCCGGCCTTCAAAAAGAAAAATTCGGAAAAATCTACATCTACTATTAGGGAACCTGAATTTTTAATTCTCCTTTCTTTAAGCTTAATACTCCAGCTCCCTATTATCATGAGGGTCTCTCCATACTCCCCCATGCTTTCTTCGGAGTAGCGTTTGATTCTTCTCAAACATTTTGGGTAGATGTGATTCCTGCTCGGTGATCACACCTTCTCTCCTTGTTTACGGTAATTGTCTGATCATGCCAAAGTGTTACTAGCCTCAGTCCTCCATATCACTGTACCCTCATCATCTGTTCTGACTTTATTGACTACGCTCTATCTCTGCGTAGCGACATGACTGCCTGTTAACATATCCTACCAATACCTATCTACGGGATTCGGGGTATCTTCTCTTTTCATTATACGGTGTATATCAATCGACGCGGGTGTACGCAGACAATTGACCTCCTCGCAATTCCTCCAACATTAAATTGCGACTCGCTCCCCTCGTAACACAAGGGTCTCTTGTAGCGACGATTTGCCTTCTTTGCTACAGTATTGATTTAACCTCCTGATATATACTCTGTATTTTATTTATATTTTTTATTCGAAATTTTCAGAAATTATTTTGCAGTGTGATTTGTATTTATTTATTTATCAGCTCGATATTCTCACATTCTCGATCCATATCGAAATAAATTTTCTATTTTCAAATATCTAATCAACGATATTTTTTTTTACTTCTAGAAATTTTGAGCAGCCTTTTCATTCTTTTTCCTATTAATAGACCCCACATTATGGAGAATATCTGTGTTTATTTTTCAGGAGCGTTTTGGATGACCAGGACATTTCCTCGTCTTGACCTCAGGAAGAGGAGGAAAGGCAATGGTCAGATGTCATACAAGAAAAGAAGTCAAAGGCCTATAGCGGAAGAATAACATTCATAAAACTTTACCTATTGCGTATTTTTTACTTTTCGATATTAATATTTACTGAAAAAGTAATGAAAGTAATACTCTATAATATACCAGGACAATACTAGTTTTGATATCAAGGTTCTTAATCTTTAAATTAAATTTAATTTATATCTAAAAATACACCTACATTTTAAGCTTATAACTGTGCGAAGACTTCTATTTAACTAGAAGCTTTATTTTCCCTCTCGTATTAAATCATCTCCAGTCTTGCTATATTTTTAGGGCCATGATAGTGGTTTATCTTTAAAATATTAAATATTATATGTAATCAGAACATTATTGTAGTTTTTTTTTCTTCATTATATATATTTATTATAGTATTTTTGTGAGGTAAGTGAAGTTATAGATTAATAAACCTATTTATTTTCTAGGGAGTTCCATTTATTATATGTCCTAATATATATTTAGTTCTATATATTCTATTATTTTTTTATATTTTTTATATTATATTTTTATATTATTTTACTCTTATTTATTATTTTAATCATTTATTTATTTTCTGGCTTAGTTCTTATTCTGGATATCCGCACTCCGTCATAGTCTATTCTTCTCTAACTATATAATTGTCTGTCAAACAGCTTAACAACACCGGAATATGCACTTGTATTTCTTACGGATCATATGCACTGGTCCAACCTATCTCTCAATGGAGCACTCGCCTAAAAATATCTGTTAATTACCCAAAGAAAAAAAAAGAAAAAATATCTTTCAAAATACTACAAGTATCTACAGTCTTGTAAAAGTGATATAAATTTGGTTTATCTGGGTAATCTGAACGGTGATAATATTCTAAAAAATATATAGGAAAATATATAAAAAAATATTATTGCATTTATATGAATATAGTAATATGATTACCAAGGCCTATTTAAGAGCCATGTCTTTTAATGGTTTCCCCTCGTTAAGAGAGTAGACGAGTGAGCACTTGTTTTCTAATTAAATTATATTAATTTTTTTAACTACAATTAATACAAAGAATCTAACCCAAGGGTATTACCGCCCGCGATGGCAGGAGTCGGGTCTCTCGGCTTCCGGGGAAAACTACGAGGGTAGGACTATTTCCCCCCTTCCAGTGAGGGTCTCCGAACCTCCTCCCTTCTTTTGGTATTTGGCGTGTCGGCGGAGCGTTCCTTAACCGCCCTCCCGCTACAGGGGTATGAAAACCTCCCCCGTATGTTCCACGTCGGCCGAGCCCCTAGCTATGTGCCGTAACACAAGAAAATTTTAAATAGAAAGTACATTCATTTTATAACTGAGAACCTAAATATACAGATGTCCTCTAAATATGCGCCTTCTATCTATCATAATTACTTAATTTCATCTAATCCACACATTCTAATTCCTTTTTTTATTTTTTATTTTTTTTAGCATTTCCTATGTTCAATTATTTTATCACAGGGATTCCAAAATATCTATTCCCTTTTCGCTGTTAACGTCTTTCACTTTAGTTAAAGTTTCTTTTATGAGAATATATTCATAATATATATATTTTATTATCATATATATTATTCATATATATCTTCTTATATAATATAATATATATATATATATATAATATATCTTTATATATATATAACTATATATATATATTATATATATATATTAATATTATATTATATATAATATATATTTTTACTATTAAATAAATTAATTATAATATAGTACATTTTTTCTCAGGCACTAAAAATTGGATAATCCCTAAGCATTCCAGCAAATGTATCCGTTTTAACTGTAGCATTAATTTAGTATTCTTTATTTAGTATCTATTCAATATACGGCGTAATCGCAGAATGCTTGGCCTATATATAACTTACTAGTGAATTTTTCTAATCATATAATTAATATTACATATATTAATATTATATATAATAATAACTATATATATGTATATATTATATATATATTATATATATCTATATAATAATTTATACTATTAATATATAATATATATATTATTATTAATAATTAAATATATATATTAAATTTACTATCTAATATATTATTAATACTCATAATAATAATTATTCTACATTGAAGATAAAATTTTCTAATTAATTTTTCAACTTTATATAATTTTTATTTAATAATTTGAAAAGCCTAATGTTTCCATCTCATTATAATTTAATGATCTTTACCTAAGCTCCGTTTCCAATTTTGCATTGTGCTTAAAACGCTCGATAAAGAATGTCTCAATTCTAACTCACCTATTTTTAAGCACGAAAATTTTGGGGCATAATCTCAGAAGGACTGAATTTGTTTTTTACTATACCTATATTTTTTTGTATATCATAACGCTTTTCTTTGATTTTGCAATGATGCATACGTGGTTTTGGATAAACATGTAATAAAAAAAAAAATAGCAAATGGTTTTTTATTAACAAAAATACTTGATCACTTATTGTGATCCGGAGTTTATCGCATTTGGAAGACATTAATTTAAAGCTAATTTATCATGAATGAGACATTCCATGAAATCAAACGAACCTACTACGCACGTCCGCCACTATTGTTTGTTTAACATTTTTTTTCGTTTAAGCTATTCTTTCCTAAAATTCGGTAAGTTTATTTACACTGGGAGAATATTATAGGAAAATTTACCTTTACGACTTGGAAATGAGCATTTTCCTAAATTAATTGTGGCTTTATTTCAGAACTAACCTATAAATAGATTACGCAATAACTTTAGCATTTCTTTACGTTTTCGTTATGCACGGAGAAATTGCAAAAATCTAAGATAACACGCTCCTATCATGTCCTTTAAGTGTATTTATTTTATGTTTTATGCTAAAATTCGAATTTCAGATTTGTGGTAAAAAAGAAAGGCTAATGATTTTTCAGTAAAGATTATACGTACATATCTGATTTATAACAAAACCGAGTCTCTCCTCTCTCGGGTGCTGCTTTCACTCATCTCTAGATATTATTGTATATTAGGGTTTATTTATGTATATATTTAATATATTTATAATACTATTAATTGCTTTTAGGTTATGGCTGTGTTATACTTATATATGTGTATTAATATATCCCTCTTATATTTTGTATTATCTATATTAACCAGACAGTATATTTATATAAATATTCCTATTCATACTAATTTAATTTCTAATCCTTCCACATATATCACCTAACGTTAATAATATAATTATTAGTTTATTCCGTTTTATATTATAATATACTATAGAGCCTACCGTAATATATATATACAGTGTCTTGAGCCTTACATATTGCTGATAATTTTGTTTATAAGACTGACATGGTGTACTTTGTGAGAGAAGCGTGAGCGAGAGCTCAATATCTTAAAACTATATCAAAGATCACAGGGCAAAAGTGGAATCACATTGTCTGGATCATCCTGTAAAACATTTTAAGTGCGGAAATGTAATAACAAAAAATAAATATAATTAATTCATTATAAAAATTTAAATATCAGTGAGTTACAAAACACTACAGAGGATATTTTGCATTACTACAATATATTACTATAGCATTAATATTACATATACTTATCAATAATAAATACCGATGTTTCATATTTTTAATACCCAGAAGTTTATTATATTTATTCCTATATTATATTTTATCTTTTATATAATATAGTTTGTATCTCGTCATCTATGATTATGTTACTATATAATTTTCTAGGTATACTATTTTAATAATATAAGTTCTATATATACCTTACTATATACACTCCCATCCATTAACATTTTCATACCTATATAACTATCATATATATTGTCTATTAGTGACATTATTTGGTTAATAGAACTACATACATTTCTACATATTTTGTTTTAAACTACAACTACATGATCCATCAAAAATAATCACCAGTATTAGATTACAGGGAAAGAATGGAATACAGTTTTTTGGTATTCCTGGTAACATTTTAGTGCGGAAAATCTATCAAACACATAAAAGAGAAAATAATATAAAAAAAAAATCATATTACATATATATATATACAATCATCTCAGTCAAAAGGAATACATTTTTTGGAATTCCTTATCATTCTTAGTAGGTAAATGTATGTATAAAAAAAAAAAAAATCAAGTAAATAAAAATACACATAAATTATTCTTGTCCTTATTTTTTTTTTTCATAGTCAGCAGGTCATCGATGATATATATATACTACCTCATGTAAAGTATTACACTGCAGAGTCCCCAGGGGCTTGCGCGTAGCCGGAATCGTGGAAAGATAATACAACGGGGTGGCGACGTTTCTCCAACATACTCGCCCGTCAGGGGATTGCGCGGAAGGAAACCTTCGGACCGCCAGACCATTCGCCGTCTCCTCTCTTCAAACATTCACCAATAGAGCGGCGCGGAGACCCTCCCGCGAGGGGGGGAATAGTCCCTATCCCCGTCAGTTCCCCGAAGGCCGACGAGGACCCCACTCCCTGTCATCAGTGCTGGTAATCCCCTTGTTGAGGTATGCCATTCTTATATTTAAAAAAAAAAGCAAAATTAACTAGAAAGTCTATTTATTTTGACGAGTAAGCTCAATAAAAGGATCTCTCTGAATAGGCTTCATAATCTTAATAGGATGAGAATCGCATTAAACTGCAAGTTATATTTTTATTTTTTTGGTATTGTTATTTTTTTTACATTTTCCGTATGTTAAAATTTTACCAGTTAGGATTGCCAAAATATATTGTATGCGCGGTGTGCGCGTGAGGGAGGCGTGATGGTGTAGTTTTTGAGATATCTGGAGTCGCTTTAAATTGATTATATTTGTTTTTTTTTCTTTTTTTTTCTTGTGTGTTTTTTTGTGCATTTTCCGCACTAAAATGTTACCGTTATAAAGGCATTTGCCAACATGATAATTCTTTTCCCGTTCTATTGTCAGTTTTTGAGATTATGAGTTGTAGGTTTTAAACCAATTTATCAACGCATACTATATTATATCCCCATATATATATATACATATATATATATATATAATATATATCTATATATATATGATATTACTCTATAAGGATTTCATATATATATTACATAATTTTAATATACGGGTCGTTTTTGATTATACTACTAACACTATGACACGGATCTGAATGTTAACATATATAAATACATACTGAGGTCCTTCTTCATTTAGGGGATTTCAACTCGCTAACACAGTATCAAAACAGCTTTTGCAATGTGTTGCGTGGTGCGCTGCGTCATACCTGATTACTTATGTGTGAGGGCGAGAGGCCGCATATATTCATTTTAGACTTATCTGGCTCCAATTTCAAACTTCGAGTTCTGAGGAAAGCAACTTAGTTACTAAAGAGCGCTAATTCACACATTCATCCGGATGTTCCAAACCTATATTCTCTGACACACACTCTGACCCTAGGTGTTTCACATCTACTTCTTGCATGTCTTGGCTTCCTCCTATAACATTACATCCATCTTCTTCGTGCCTTACATTGGTAAAGGCACAGTGAGCTTCACATACTTTATATCCTGCTTAATTTTAATACTATAATCTTCTTCCACAGCGTTCATCCTGCCCCTAAGCGGGGCGTTTTTTCTGGAACCACGTTATTTTTGATCCAGGGCCGTATTTGTGCGCCTTTCGTTGCTTCTGAACGGCTACCTATAATTGAATGATCTGCCTTATGTCGTTCTGGTGACCGCTCGGCTTCTGCTGATGATATAACGGGTGGGGGAGCTGTAATCGTTTAGTTGCCGGGATTGATCGAGAGGTGCGGGATTTCCGTGGGGTCTGCGCGGGACCTTGAATTCTTTCTCTTCTCTCTCATATATCGCAGGGTTTCGGATCGATCTTCGTTCTTCTTTCATGGCTCATCTCAGCAGCTAGAGACAGTGTATATAATCGGGGTGTAAAATATCCGCGGCTACCCTATCTATCTGCTATTAATTTTTTCGAGTCTAGGTTTGTACCAGAAATCGGTCTAGATATATAATCTTCCTTACCTGACGAAGGCAAGCGGGCTTCACTCAAGATAACGATAAGTGCCAGGCCTTATCCTTCTTGTCTTTTTCTCCTCCTTTTGGAGGACAAATCTTTTCTGGCACTCTTGCCAAAAACATCTCTAACAACTTCTGTAAAATCTGCCTTCCTCCCATTATTCGACTCTGATGGTTCTGCTTGGCTACATTCCTCCCAACTAAAAACGTGTCCAATCTACTTCGGCCTGCTATCTTTCCTCTAATTCTAAACCTCTCGGAGCGTCGTATTACTGGCAACTTTTAGATCCATTCGGTCTTTCCTTTTCTCACTTCTCCTCGGTCTTTAGGTGTTTCCTATGATACTTTGCTGCCTGAGTATCTACCTAGTTTGATCGGGGAGCTGCTATGGGCGTCAACTGACAAATACTATGAACGATATGGAAGGCGGGCTGGAAAACGACGACTGGCGTTCCGTAACCAGACCCGGTTTTTGAGGGAAGTGTGGCGTGGCGGGTGCATCACCCGCCAGCTCGGGCAATCTATATTCTCGTTTGTGTCTCAACACTAACTGTTCATTCCCTCAGTTTGGAGGGAGCATCGCATCATGTCCAACACTATTCCAAAAAGAGGAAGCCGCTCTGATTCCTTCCTAACTAATCGCCCTATAATGCTCTCACTTGTAATTCTACTCGCATTTTTTTGTTTTTATTATTTCGGGTACATTGGGTGTGTACTGTTCTTAATGTTCTGGTACAGTGTATATTGGTTTGTTTTTTTTTTTTCTGTAGGACTTTATTTAATCGATTTTGGTTTTCCCACTTGCACCTTGGGGATGATATATGGTATGTTTAGGCAGGGGGGAATTTATGGGGTTATGTGTGGGTTGTGTGAGTTGTTTTCGGTCTATCTGGGTGGGTTCACGGGATCAGTTCCATCCTTGCCAGCTCTGGTAGAAGATGGAGATGCCTCTTGTGGAAGTTTCGGTGTATATCGTTAATCTTCCAGTTTTTATCATTTGAGGTTGTTTTTATT
Organism: Trachelipus rathkii; assembly: GCA_015478945.1. Taxonomy (NCBI): domain Eukaryota; kingdom Metazoa; phylum Arthropoda; class Malacostraca; order Isopoda; family Trachelipodidae; genus Trachelipus; species Trachelipus rathkii. The sequence goes on along the minus strand of JABUQX010023283.1, from coordinate 35,693 downwards.
TTTTTTTTTTTTTCTATTTTTTGTCTTTGTATACGTTTGTATTTCTGTTATAGATGGGTATTATGTAATGTATGATTTACAAAATATTTAAATATTATAAATAGTTTAAAGATAATAATTAATATTTATATGTTAATAATTTAAACATTAAAAATATTTAGAGTTAAACGTATATATATAAATATATTATATATATATATATATATATAATAATATATATATATATATATATAATTATATAATAAATATAAATATATATAATATATATATAAATAATATAAAAAAAAGGTAAAAAATAAATATTCGAGATTTTTTTTTTTATTATCTTTTTATCTTCATTTTTTTTTTTTTAATTGTTTACAGCATTTTCTTATTTTTCATCTAATGTTACGGTTATTTTATTATAATTTTTTGTATTTTATAAAGTTTTTTCTATAGTTCTTACGTAATAAAATCGACACTCGTAGTTATATTTTTGATGCTTTATAAAATCATCAGCATCTAATATGAGATAATTCTTAAGAGTTTTTTAAGGATTCACCCGAGGGTTAGCATATATTGCTATATTTGTAGCGTGTTAATTACTTGTATAGTCATATGCTTTTTTAACTGTAGTTGTTAGAGACCACCGACTATTTTTTACAGTAAACTCACAACACTAATCTTGTCGACTTGAACCAAAGAAATATTCTGGACTAAACTAAGAATAAAATATGAATAAATTGCTTTTAATGAAGTGGTATGATATTATCTTATATCGGATAAATATAGAATGAGTAAATACCTGTTTTTATTAATTAACTTATGATATCTTTGACCGTTCTTTAAAACATTAAAAATCATATGCTAGTTTTTCCAAAACGAGTGTCAAGATTAAGTTTAAAAAAATAGCTAAACAATATTTTTATAACCCATCTTTTTTTCCACATACATATGAAACATTGCCAAAATAAACTTTCATTTGTCGAATGGATAATGTTTACTTAGCCCATCCACCAATTTATATAATCCGTATGAAACCGATGGTGATCGGGTCCAAAGGTAAGTATGTAACGTGGAAAGAATAAGTGAACCCCACTGAGGAGGAAATGTACAACTTCTTAATTATTGCCGCCATGGTATTCACATTTGATGTTTGACTATATCGGTAAATTTGCCAATCCCCTGATCGCTTGTAACTCTCCGAAGGAAGCATATTACATTGAGATAAGTCTGAATCGTTTTACTTGTTTTCATCAGACAAGAGAAGGTTCATTATGTCATTATATTATAGATAAACAGTAGAATGTTCTACTTACAGCTTCGTGTTCATGTACACATTTTCCGAAACCAATCTGAACGTTTAGGGATAAACACTTCAGGGTCTCTCAAATTCACTCCTTTGATCTTAAAGTGATTAATACCCTGTCTTCTCCGGGGTGTTTATTAATAATGTATATTAAATCTTTACATATATATCTTACTTACAGCAAACTGGGTGTTTAAATAACTATGGATGTCATGGATTGAGCGGTAATACCCTCGTCTTAGAACGAATCAAGGCCGGAAGCCTACCGAAACCTTTATTTTTACGTTTATTTTTTCGATTCGGATTGTTTTATTTTTAATATAGATTTTACATAGTGCAGATCATAATACCATTTAACTCATGGACGAGCTTGAGGAACTATTCTCTATATAACTATCTATATCTTACAATAATCATATGCATAGAGATCTCTGCGAGTGTAGCATGAATTTCATTAGCTTCTGTCGTAAATCCGTAAACCTTTATTATCTAGGATGAAAATCTCGCGATGGCATTGATCAAGGCAAAATGTTTTAAATAGAAATGATCCGACTCTGCCATGATTGTAATTAACTGATTAATGTTTTATAATTTCAGATGTTTTTCTCTCTAGCACACAGTTGATTCCTGAGTGAGAGCTTTTCACTGCCTGCCTCACAACTAATCCATGAATATTTTTTTCTATTTTACAGTATTTTTTTCCAATTCAACACTGTATATTCCTGTATTTCCAATTATAGTATGAGATATCCTTTTAAAAATTCCCATCTAGTCTTTAAAATAAATTAAATTAAAGCTTTTGGCATACTGGAAAATCACGAATAACACCCACTTTAAAAACTCTAGACAACCCGCTCAGTACTTTCAAACTTGTTCGTCAGATCTAGAAACTTCTTGACGTAATTCACACTTTATGCATGATTGTACTTTAAATTTTCAACTTTACGTTCACAACTACTCTCTAACACAGTTTATTTAAAACATTTCTATACATGCCTGTTTTATAGTTGTACATTATTTGAATTGTAAGAATAACAAAAAACTGTCTCATATTCAAGTATGTTAACATTATTGTAGCAAAAGTCATGCCTGTGACTTTAAGTACTACCACATCTACAGTACTTTGTACAATCTGTACATGCCTGTGTTTAAGTATGTAGCAAATTATTCCTTCGAAACTCACCAAAATTCGGACCCTATCCGTACAAATCAATTTTGGATATCTGTCATCGTCATTTAATATTTCTCTCAGCTACCAGCCACTCGTAAGCTGGATTTTTTAATCTTTAGAAGTTTTAACCTAATATCTTAGAGTACACAATCATAGTAAAAAGAATGTATGTACAACTATATATATATATTTGTATGATCATTTCACGTTAATCTAACTGCCAGACATTATCTGAGGGGTGAGCATGTTTCCCCGGGTGGAAATGTTTCGAAGAGATTATAAGGCGTCAACCATATCTGTAAATACATCGTATTTTTCAACGTTTTTTTTCTTTCATGCTTTCGTGGAAACTTTGAAGCAAACCTGGTGAAACCTCCATCAACGTATGGCTCTTTCAAGTTGAAGTCTAAATTATTTGTCAACCGTCGGTTTATTAGCATCCATATTAACACTGATATAAATAATCTGTGCCTAGCTGTATATATATAATATATATATATTATATATATATTAAAATATATATATATATAATAAATATATATTATATATTATAAAATTATATTTAAAGTATAGCATAGTATATAATTTATTATTATATAAATAGATACAGTGGTTTATAAAAAAAAAAAGAAAAAAGTTGTTTAATTTTAAACTTTAATTTTTTTTAAAATTCTTTTTTGGAAGTTATAATAAACAGTCATTCTGACCTTTACAAAAATATTGTTTAAAAAGAATAATATCATAATATATTATAAATATTATAATATATATATATATATAAATATATATATATAAATAAATATATTATACTATATAATATATATATATATAAATATATATTAATAATAATTAAAAGAAAAATATACCATAAAAAAAAAAAATTAATTTTATAACGGGAAGATCTTGTCTGTACGATATGTTAATTATATTACTGTTCTAAGTTTTTCTTCCAAACCGTTGTCATATATGTACAAATCTTGGGTTATGTAGCTCTTGGCTTTATGAATTAGTGGTTAGGTTGCTGGTTACTCGTGTTTTATATATATTTTTCTGCGTGTTGGTAAGTTTTTCAATATGTTTATTCTCTGTGGCTGGTTCATTTCGTAATAGATAGCAGAGGTTAACTGTGCTTGAATTTGTGAATTTCAATGTCTTCATTTGTAGTTTGAAATTTATTCTGTTATACAATTACATACAATGATTTGACTAAAAGGAAGGATATAAAGAAAAAATATACCTCGTACATTAAACGTTGGGATGTACAGATAAGATCGTCTAAAATATTAACCAAAATAAGTTTCTTGCTCTACCTTCGTTAAACATTGTTAATAAACATATACCCTTAGCTGCAAAAGGCCTATACAAACATAAATCCTAGGGATCTTCTATACGATACTGTTTGCTCCCTCGACACACTGTCAGTACTGAGTACGCGTACCATTCAATTCAAATGGCCTTTATTTCAATCGTGACACTAAATTATCAAGAGACGGCTGTTATATCTATAGTGGAGAGACAGAAGAAAAGATATACTAAATACGTCATCAAGTTAACGAGGATAACTGTTCTGGAGGCTCCCGACAGGCACAAATACGACACCAACGTCTATTTATTTTCGCCTCATAGGGATGAAATAACAGATATTCGAAGCGTTCAATAAGAATTGCCGAATGATGAGTCAATGAGCATGGTATACTATGAGACCATGTCTACGAGATCAGATGCGTTTATAAGTGACCTAGGATCGTAAGTCTGTATGTGATTTTATGAATCATGTGCTAAGAAGGTACATCCAAAAACATAATGATTTTATGTAATCTTCTTGCAGACGATCCCCTTGTACACTCGCGAGATAACTCTATCGAACAGTTAATGTACGATGTTAAAGATATTAATTTTTCAAGCTAGCATGTTCAATTGCTCAACTTTATACGGTTATGTTACGCATACTTAAATTATGACATTTTCGAACAAACCTTCACATCTATTGATGAATAAGACAAAGCAAGACTACGATGAAATATTAAACAAGAAGAATTCGTAATATTACATTGCTACAAATAGAATAGATGCCTTCATAACATTATTAGAACGGATTTAGAGGTAATATATATGGTTATTTTATGATATATAACTATATCATACAAGAAAGAAATAATGTAGCTAATTTAACAAATTTTCCGGTTTAATAATGAAATTTTATTTTTAAGGGTAGTTCAGATTTTGTATTTGATGATATTAGTTTTTTTACCATTATATCGGATATAATAATATTAATTCATAGGAAAATATCATAGTATATAAGCTACCTTTCTTAGTGAATGATATCAGAATTATTATAATCATACGCTACATTTGTATTATTATCTATAATATTAATTATATAATATAATATATATATTCTTTAACAAGTTTTTTAATAGTGATAAATAAATTTGTTATGAGAAAATACATTTAAAGATGTAGTTAAAATAAAAATAATTTTTGTATATATTTTATTTTTCATAACCATTTCAACCTTTCATAGTATATATATACCGGACAGATTATAACTTGAGGAATGATTATCACATATTTTTATGAAAATTAGTTAACTTTTTAGATTAATTAGTATCTAATTAACTGATAACTTTTGATTTTCATACTAAAGTGTTACTATATAAATACATATTTATTATAATAATGAAGAATAAATATGAAGTTAAGAAAAAGAAATTAGAAAATATTAAATAATATATAGTAACACTTAATCTATCAACGTCTACTCGTACCAACATTTTATACTTATGTCTAATTGGAATGCTAAAACGGACGGATTGCCGAAATTAATTCGACTAAACAATATGGTTAATTGTTATCCTATATATTCGACCCAAATACGTTTTTTTTTTTTTTTTTTTTTTTTTTTTTTTTTTTTTTTTTTTTTTTTTTTTTTTTTTTTTTTTTTTTTTACAGTTTCGAGTGAAATAAACAGTTCAGGATTGTTGTTACTACATTCCGAAGGCCAGATACGTATATTATAAGCTTTTTTTCGCAGTTTCGAGGTTGAAGGGTAAGGTTTCGCTATTTTCCGTTTTATTATTCTTTGAGGAGTACCTGATGGTTCTGTCATCCTTACATTAGAGGAGGAGGCGGACGAGGAGGAAGGAATATTATCTAGATCGTTTAATCTTTGTTTATTTTGAATTAAACTTCTTGGGAAATTTACAGCTTGAAGTTCATGTATGATTTGATTCCATCCTGTTACGGGTTGTTTCTTCCAATCACGTGATAAATCAGATACTAAATCTACAATATTAGATCCTTCTACAACTGAAGATTTGACCTAGATCATCCCATATTAATTGTTCTTTTAAAATATTATATATTGCTATACCTTTATTTTTAATCGAGATAGGCAGACAACCCTCTATTACTGTTTTAAAGTCTTTCTTTTTATTAGTTTCCTCAATTTTTTCATTAACGATGTCTTCGTCATTCTTCTTATGAGAGATATCGTTTATAGAGCCCGTTGTATAAACAGTACTGCTGTATTTATCCTTTAAATCTAATAATCTCTGTAAAACAGTTTGGTATTTCACTCTCTTTTCATCTAACCCTTCATTTAAAATTCATTTAAATCGTTCTCCAAAAAAAAAAAAAAAAAAAAAAAAAAAAAAAAAAAAAAAAAAAAAAAAAAAAAAAAAAAAAAAATTAGGACAGAAATAAAAAAGTCTAATACATAATTGTTCTATTCGTGGGTCTTGCAAAGTGGTAGGTATAGGTTGAGATGTTATACCTGTTGTTGGTGAAGGTGTTGACTGTAAGGAAATATTCTGAAGCTTTTGATACATCTCGAAAGGAAGAACTACGGCTTTCTTCATATTTTTATCTACACTTCACTCTCCCGTTACTAGTTTAGTTAAGATTGGTGATACGATTGAGAACAGCAAAGGTAGGAATACACCTCCACCTTTCTGAAGTAATTTCTTTTTCTTATTGAAATTCTTATTCTTCGTTCTCCTAACGAGTGTACGAACGATGTTGCTGTGTTGACGTAACTTAGCTTTCTGTTTAGATTTTATAGGTAGAATTCTTTTTATAAGATTTAAGCATATCTCGCTTACACATTTGATAAAACGTGTACTTTTCAGATATTTATTCTTCTCTTTTTCATTTAGTGTTATTATTTTTTATAAATGTAATTAATTTTTTCAAGCCAGCATTATGAGGGATGTAAATAGTTCTATCTGTGAGGTAAAAATGTTAGTTATCAATAGAATTCTGTCAGGTATAGTGTTTTTAGGATGAATCGCACAATTAATAACCAGCGGCTTCGATGTAACTTCTTTATAAACTTTAAAAAATGCTTTCTGTTGAAAGAAGGAAACATCTTATTAGCTAACAAAGTTAATCTGACTTACATCCGATTTCCAAGCAACCACGGCGATCAGCCCGCCCAAGAATGCAGCAGAACTATAAGGTGCTTTTTGATCATAATTTCTGTGTAATAAAAAATTCAAAGCGGAAATTTTTTTTTGCAAGAGATAGATCGCAAACGTACAGCTATTCTCCATCAACTATGCATTAAATCATTATATGCAACAAATTTTATGACCTTGTATATTATCCAAGGATTTAACATCGTAAATTCCTTCATGAAACTGAATCAGATCTTTATAGGCATTAAATTTTTCCTGATAAACATTGTAACACCATATTATTTTTATTGGTTCCTGTTCGAAAATCCTTTCTTTAATATAATTTGTATCAATATTCCTCAAAAATCAAAGTTGAGTAATACATCAACCTTAATAGGGATACAAGAATCTATGTTTATGTCTCCTTGATAAAATGTTTTCATTTTTGCATAATTAAATGTTTTCATTTTTTTAAAAAACATGTATATATATATATATATATATATATATAGCGGTATATGGATACACAGAGTTGTTTATCTAAGTCATTATCAGTAGAGGCGGAGTTAAAGGTATTGCGTAATGTTATACAACCTTTATCTTCTCTATGCATTAGATTGAAGAGTTAGTTTAACAAGGTTCTAGTACATTGTATGTCGTCTATAGATTTTCTTAGTGAGAGCATAATAAATAATATAATATAATAAGAATCCCATAATAATAATAGAAATAATGGATGATAGATAATAATAATTAATAATAATAATAATGTTCTAATCATCAGAGGGTGAAATAATAATAATAACGAGTTCATTCTTGTTACAGTTTTTGAAGTGTGAAGAGTCATCAGTTTTTAGAAGAAAAAAAAAATGGGTCCTATATTCGAGATGTTTTTATTTGCCGAAAATCTTTTCAAACTTTTAGCTGTAAGTTATTTTAAAATATTTTATTTATTCTAAAATTTTATTTTTTCTTATAATTTGCAATTTTCAAATTAAAATGAAGTTATTGTTTCTTTTTTAAAATATTTTTAAAAATTATTTTTCAAAATAATTTTTAAAAAATTTTAATTTATTCTAATTTTATTTTCACTTTTAAAATAAAATTATTTTCTTTTTAAAACTTTTTTTAAAAACAATTTTTTTTTTTTTCTTAAAAAAATTTATTTAAAAGTTATTTTTAAATTATTTTTGAATATTTATTTTTTAAAAATCATTTTTATTTACAAGTTCTAAAACAATTGTTTACTGTTATTTAAACCTTGAAAAATATTACAGTTCACTCCATGTTGTCATATGAACGGGGAATCAGGACTTTCAGGAAGAGGTGGAGGTTGTGGTGGTAGTGGAGGTAATGATAACATGAATAAGCATCCTAGGCTTATATCGAAATCTGAGAGACGTAGAATACAGGCATGTAGAAGAACTGTACAAATTCAAATCGAAGATGAAAGTAAACACTGTGTCCTGAGATACAGTCAATCTCTCCAACTAACAATAAAAAAAAAGAAAACACAAGACAAGCAAAACAACACAACCTCTGGAGGAACGTAATATATAGAGGATTCTATAATACGATTCGTCTCTAAAACTTGTTTCTAAACAGCAGAAAGACGTAAATTACAAGCCTTAAAGAAGAGCAAAATCAGACCGGCGGTGTTATACAGTGGGGGTAATAACCAGATAGTGCTAAGTACTCTATTCAACACCCTCTGACGCTTCACTGAATCAGAATGTAAATGATCATCGGAGGTCGTACCTCCATCAACTCAAAAAGCCGGATGAAACCATATAACATACTATCGAAATCAAAAGAGGTACGGTTTCATTTTACATTTTCATTCCTTCAATAAGTAATTTGAACTAATAAGTATTATATAATATATATATAATATATATATATATATTATATATATATTATATATTTTATAATTATATATATATTATTGTATATATATATATATGTTGTTCATATTCATTTGGAAAGAGAATCAAGGGCATAAAACGTCATGTCGATATAAATGAAACAGAAGAGTTAAGCGTTAATAAACGTTATGCAGGCGAGATCGAATGTAGGAGCGTCCTTCCATGTAAATGGATGTTGAGACTGAGGCTGCTAATCACGATACCCCGATATTCATGATAGTCATGTCTACACGATGGATCGTCATGAGGTAACAAAGCCCAACATCTCTGTTACCTCTTATCCCATTGCTACCGAAATATCCCCTTCAATAAAGGGTAATTGTTAATGTATTAATTATTCAACGTCATCTGATTATCTGAATATGTATTATAGTATTTTAATATATATATATATACTATCTATATATATATATAGTATTATATATATATATATTTATATATTATATAATAATATATATATATAATATATATATATATATTATATATATTAATATATATATATATATATATATTAATATATATATAACATTGTTTTTTTTCTTCTTTTTTCACTAGAGGAAATAAACGAAAACTGGTTGATGTCATAGCCGATGCCGAAGATGATAACGAAAAGGGTTTAACGGGGTGTAATGGGGGTAGTAATAGGGAGGGTTCTGAATTCACAGCTGAACTAATAGATGTAACGAGAGCTGCATATACGAAGAATTCTGAGGTTATCGATACACATAAATATAGGGTCCGGGTTGATGAAGCTAGGGTTTTCAAGCAAGGTAGAGATATAGGGGATTTCTTACATGAGACGTTATCAAATGATATATCCTGCATTAAGAAATGATTGGTTTCCACATAGAGAAGCTAAGAATCGTGTATGGTTGACATTCAATGACGGGGCTGGAATGTAGTAACGATGTAAATATCCCTTATGCTGAAATGGATAGAGAGGATTTGGTTTCTTATTTGACAGGTCGTTTAATAACAGTTTTCAATCTGGGATAAAGCTGACATTCAGCGAATTCATTGTTGAGTACAGGTAGCGTCAATGATTTTAAGTAATTGGCCCTATTATATCTTTCAAAAGTTAATTTCCCTATAAAGAAAATGAAATACTGTTACAGCTAAGAATTAGTAAGTAACTGATACCGCATTAGGTAGCGTGTGGATTTTAGAGCAATTTGCTTGTTGTTATACAATTATTTCAAGGACCAACAAGCAACCCTAACGATAAAAAGCTCTCAATATCTCTTATATTTTCCTTCAATAACTGATTAGGTATACAAATAGCTAACGCTTGCGGATTAAAATATAATGAACCCTTAGGTGCTGCTAAGTTCGAGATAATTGAACGGGTGCTACAATGTAGAATATACGTATACCGTAACGATGTAGATGAAAAATTCCATGTAATGTATCTACCTCGCGAACAGGACCGTAAAAAACCTTTATATGTAATAGGTTTTGATTTTAAAACTACCCATTACTATTATCCCCTTCCTAAACATACAATTAAATCTACGATAGGTAGTGTAGAAGCACGTAAAAATAAATCACCTATTTTCTGTCAGTTATGTTACATTTTTATTGATGATTATCATAAACATATATCAAGCGAATGTCCCGAGTATCGCTGTTCTCAATGTCTCACACATCTTTGTAAAGGAAACGTGGAAAATGCAGTAGCCCCTAGGAGATACTGTAAGGATTGTAATAGGGAATTTTATAATGAGGAATGTTACAACTATCATAAAGGGGAAATTTGCAGGAAAGTTAAGATCTGTGATAAATGTGATGAAAGTAAAATAGCTGATAAATAGGGCATTCATTCGCATGATTGTATACATATAAAGGGTGGGGTTTGTCATGAGAAGTATAATCCTGATAAAACTGGCACTCATAAATTTTACACGAAAACAATAAAAGAGAAAAAAACAGTAGGAAAAAAAGTATTATGATTTAAAAGAACATCTAATCTTAATGATAGGGAAGATGTTAATGGTAGTTCAATGGTGGACATGGTACCTTATCTTGCTGTGAGTATGCTAGTGTGTTACGCATGCAGTGGAATAGAAACAGATCAGTGTGAGGCTTGTGGAACAAAAAGTAAAACTCCAAACTTTCAATATCGCAGAAATACGACGAAATGATCCGTTGATAAATTGATTAATTATTTGTTCAAATTCTCCGAAAAGCATAAGAATTACGACATATTAGTAGCGACCATAATGGTTCGAAATTTGTGTATGCAAAACTACTAGGCAGAACGCATGAAGATGCTATTTCCAGCAATCCTGTTACAAGAGAAAACAAAATTATCACCATGTCTTCTAATAACAACATTTTATTTAAAGATGCACTGCTGTATATGCCCTATGCATTAAAGATGCTACATAAATGCATGGGGCTCAAAGGGGATGTAGCGAAAGGATTCTTCCCGTATAGGTTTCTAACTCTGGAGAATATAAATTACAAGGGGGTTATTCCAGATAGGTCCTTATTCGAATTTGATAGGATGCATGATGCAGAGAAACGTGATTTTGATAAATGGTATAAAACTTTTGAAAATCGTGAGTATGATATAAAAGCAGAGTGCATGAAATATTGTATACAAGATGTAAATATATTGAGACAGAGTTTTGAGAAGTTCAGGAATATGTGAGGAATCTTTAAAATAGATTGTTTGAATGAATGTAGTACCATAGCCGCTGGAAAATAAACCAGCTAAAATGCATTATAATAACAGAAAAGTCTAATCACTCACATCATAAGAGAAGGATGGCCATATGTAAATACTGAACTATACTCTGGTAATAGATACTGAAACACATGGTCATTATATAGAAATGCACATCCAACAATATCATAAGTTCCAAATATTCGAATAAATATTTACAACCTGACGTTATACTGGAAATACCTTGTAACATGAGATACCGGCATTAACGGGGATGTGTTTATGTAAGGTTAGCAGATCATTTAAGATTTTAACACTGAGAGATTTTGAATCATTGACTTGCTGACATGATAAGGTTAACGTGAAGAAGGTGGTATATTTCTTCCACGGTTGTGTATGGCAAGGGCATCAAGCATGCGATGATGAGAAAAGGAAAAAAAAGGACATCAAAGGGGAATATCTAGCTCTTTGATCGATTACGATCTATGTTGCATGGAAGAATATATAAGAAATGCAGGATATGAAGTTATTACAGTGTAGGAAGTGAATGAAAATGATGGTGAATGTGAGTAACTGTGTGAATGGCGATAACGGACCTTGAATTTAGGGAAATATGTGAATGAAATAAGTCAGGATCCTGCAAATAAAGTATTGCGTATAGGGGAGGCTTTGTATGGAGTCGTACTGAACCATTCGTTTATTATTATCCCCCACACGAAATCAAAATATATTATTCTGATTTTTACATCTTTATATACCTTTTGTACAGAAAAACACAGTTTTCCTTCCGGTATTCCTAAGAAACGTATAGGCAGAGACATTCCCAGCATCCCTGATTATATATCCAAGATGGAAACAGATTATTTCGGGGTGGGTTATGTATGTATACTCCCTCCACAGGACTTATACATCCCTGTTCTCCCTGGGAGGTATGAGGGGAGGTTAATTTTCACGTTGTGTCGTACATGTACGGAGACTGGATACGAGGGGATATGTAATCATACAGAGCTTCAGAGAGAACTTAGAGGTGTATATACAACCCCTGAACTGATACTAGCTGTTAAAAAAGGGTATAAAATCACTAAAATTTTCGAGATTTGGACTTTTAACACCTATCGTCTGATATGTTACAGAATAATGTATATAAGTTTCTACAATGGAAAACAGAAGCTTCAGGATATCCAAAAGGTGATGACGGGCTAACCTTAACTGATGAGAAAAAGATTTCTTCATCGCAGAATTCGACGAGCGACAGGGTAATTAACTAGGAAATTATAGATAGCAACCCCTGTTACGTTCATTGCAAAGCTTGTGTTAATAGTTTTGGGAACAATTACCGGAGAGACTGTTGCTGTACGGAAGACATTGTAGTGTCCACAGTGAGCTGAATATTGGATTAGCTAGGCGAACTGATTTGAACTTTTAAATGTCATGTGGTTGGCGCAAAACACATACATCTGTCGTTATTACTATCTCTTGCTAGTCAAGGCACTCAATCTACAAATATAGCTGTAGCCGCTTTTGTAACCGGTTATGGTAGAATAGAACTTTATGATTTAATGGATTCTCTGGGTCAACGTGTCTTGTATTGTGACACTGATAGTTGTATTTTCGTAGCTGGAGAAGGCGACTATATACCTGAAACAGGACGTTGGAGAATTAACAGATGAAATTGAAGGGGGGATGGTAGCCGATAGCTTCATCTGTACGGGTCCTAAATCATATGCTCTACGTCTTAAAAAAAGTAATGGGGAATATGAGTATATGTTGAAGTCTAAGGGGTTAATGTTAAGTAAAAACACTAGTGACATTATCAATCCTGAGGTTATGTTGAATATAACCTTGGATAAAATTGCAAAAGATGGAGAAAAAACGAAAGATAGGGAATGGAAAATTTTGAATGATGACAACCGTTATTACAAGATGATTGCTGATAAAGATGTTACTGCTTTGGCTATTAAACAAATGAAAGAACAGGGAGGGGAACCTACGTTTCATAACGTAGTTTTTAACACGGATGATACGGATAATCCTCATATTGATTCAACCAAACAATACAAAGAAGTAAAAGTACCTACTATGACATTTAAAGCTAATAAATTAGGAGAGGTATCAATAATCAATTCTATTAAAAAGTTTAGACACACAGCCAACAAGAGAGATCTTATCCTCAATACAGCTCGGACTGTGGCTGATGGGTATAAAGGGGTTTTGGTGTCTATATAGAACATATATATATATATATATATATATATATATATATATATATATATAATAATATTATATAATATATATATACTATATATATATATTCTGTTACCTATATTATGTATATTTTTATGTTAATATATAAAAATAAAAAATAATTATATATTTTAACTACTTTCCTTTTCTTCTTGTTATATTATTATTTATTATTATTATTATTAATTATTGTAAGAGTTGTTGCTAGCTTAATTTTTTCCTTTCTTTATTACTATTAATCCTACGATAGTATATTATTTTGTTGTTATGTATTGAATCTGAGGAATCAGAAAAACATATATTATATTTTAGCGGTAAAATGCTGCAACAACAACAACACAGTGGTGTGGCGATAACGAATATTCAACTCTCCCGCGCGGCGGCCGGATCCGGTTAGGCTGACCCTCGCATCGAGAGTGAAGTGAAGTGGCAAAATAAAAACCGAGAAAGATTACCCGTAACATTGTATTTTAAGTCCAAACACTATGTATTTCAAAGAAGGGGACACCCCCCGAAACGCACGCAACGATCTAAAACCGTACGATAAATCGCCACGCACGGCAACATCACCAGTCGACGCAGCTATAAATACATACTAATCAACATCAAATACTTCTAGCTCTATAAAATAAAAATGTTGCACAGCTTTAGATAAAGGCTAGAAAAGTGGGTGGGTAATACTCATAGAAGACATCCTTAAACCTTTCTAATATACCTAAATCGAACCAGTACCTAATAACTAGGGTAGGCACTATACAGGTGTATCGAGACGTAGGCAACATGTCATGCTAGAAAAGGCTAGAAAAAGGGGGTTAGGGTATAACCCATAGAAGGAAGCATCCTAGAACTCTAATTCGTACACCATCGTATTCCCGTACCAATAACATAGGGGTAACACTAAGAACAGTGTATTCTAAGACATTGGTCGGAAATACTCGGTAGAAGCAGTTTATAGAATTATATAGAAAATATGAAAAATAGAAAGTCATAGTTATAGAAATGATCGACATATAAGCATATAGAAACAGTGACCTTTCTCGGTCGGCGGCACCTTTGAAGTCTCGCCTGTTGCTACTCGCTCTGTTATTCAGTTTTGTGGTTGGGGTTAAGATACACACAGTCAAAGGATAAGGTATACTACTTCGACCATTGGGTTCGCGTTATCAGCTGTGTCGGGACAATGGCGGTATCATTTTGAACAATTGCGAACATGATTCTTTAAAACATGTAATGTTCTGTAATTCAAACTTAAACTTGCACTATGTTCATAAAGTTTGTATAGTCTTTCAAATTGTTAGTACATTATTTTGAGACACGTTATTATTATTACTATAAATATATATATATAATATATAATATAAATTAAGAATAGTATATATATATTATAATATATATTATATATTATATATATATATATTATACATACATATATATATATATATAATATATATATATATAATCTATATATATATATATATAATAGTATTCTTATAAGAATATATATTATATAATCATTTATATATCTGTGATTGAAAACATATAATATGTATAATTCAATATACAATAATACTTTTATATATTATTTGTATATATATATATATATATATATATATATATATGTTTATATAATATATAATATATATATATATTATATATATATATGTAATATATATATATATATATATATTATTATATATACTACTATATCTATCATTTATATATATATTATAATATACTATATATATATTTATATATATATTATATATATATTTATATATATATTATATATATATATATATATATATATATATATATATATTACACTCCAAAGTTTTTCATTTTTTTTTTTTTTATCAATTCATTAAATTCTATATCAGTTATATTCCCTTTTCTTAATTAAGTTTCTTTCCCTTGTTCCAGTCTCGAAGAATAAAAATTTAATTAATTTTAAACCCATTTTTTATGTTTTTCAGAAAATAAATGTTATATATGCAAATTTATTTTATTGTTTTGCCTCCTTTCCTGTAAAGTAATAAAATTTAAATTTTGTTATTAAAGTAATTATATTACTTACGACTACTCTAAACTCCGGCCGGAGACATAAGAGGTCTCCGGCCGGAGCCCGAGTTGTGAAAAGATCGGATATCCGGCCTTGTCAGAGCCTGAGCCGGATCTCTGTTGCATCAATAGCTAATATACATCCCCAAATACGTATATAATGACATTTCCGATTGACTTTCATCTTCCTCCTTTATGTTATCAAACCTAGATTGACCTACGTAATTCCCACCATTGCACAACTTTTCATATATTTACCTTATATTAGCAGGGTTAATTAACCCCTCTAAATAGGATATTTATATTAGCCCATTTAGTCCATTTCCTTGAAATTCATTCAAATTTAAACATAATTAGTTCATTTTACCTTATTTTGAACTTTGCCACCAGCGTGGCCACGTCAGCAAAGAGTAGAACTCTTCCGCATTTATACCCAAGAGTAAAAACTTCATTCTTTCTAGTTCATTCCCATATCTCTTAAGTCCTAAATGCAATGTCCAGGAAGATATTAATTAAATATGAGATCAACCCTTACTTTAAGCAATTATATATATATATATATATATACTAATATATATATAAACAAAAAACATTTATATATATATATATATTATATTATATATATATTATATTATTAATATATAATATATTATATTATATAATTATATATATATAATATATATATATATATATAAGTGAAGCAGCTGCCCAGGGTATGGTGAATATATGTTATCAAACAGATCCCTACTTTAAAATCACTAGAAAAAAAATATTTTACTCTTAATTCTTGACTCTCACTCGTAAATGGGTATCTAAAGGAGTTACTAATTGAATAATGAATACCTGTCATGAACTTATTGGACAATCCTTTTATTAATTAGTTACTTAATTGGATTTCAGATAATAATATATTTATATAATATATATATATTATATAATATATATATATATTTATCTATACATATATATGATATATATATATATATATTATATACTATAATACTAAATGTAGTGTTTGTAAAAAGTCAGATATTAATAACATTTGAAACAAAACTTTTTTGTGAAGTAAAAATACGACGTTAGCAATTAGCTTTCTATTTAACTTTGTAGGAAATTTTATAGTTGTTGGTTTTGAGTCTCAAATCCGGAGAGGTTAAACTTAGCTTTTTTTTTATTTATTCAATTGTATCTCTATAATTTTACAATTTACATCATATCGTGAAAAAAAATTATTTATCATTCAAATATTTTTACAAATATTTCAAATATGACTAATATGCATCTAGGCATATCTTTTCTGTTACATGTTCCGGTCATTCATAAAAATAATGTTCCAGTATAAAATATGACTAATATTGTAAGCTAGTCTCTTTTCTTTACATGCTACCGACATATTTCTTGAGTAATTGGAACATAGAATATTTTTTTAAACCTAACCAGGCTTTCCTATTATGCAGTATTATATTATATATTATATATATATATTTATATATAATATATATATATTATAATATATAATATATATATAAATTTATATATATATATATATATTAATATATATATATACATATATAATATATATATATATATTATATATATATATTATATATTAGTATATATATATCATATATATATATATATATATATTATATATATATAATATATATATTATATATATATAATATAGCCCTATATATATATAAGCCTATATTATATGTATATATATTATATATATAATATATATATGTATATTATATATATATTTATAATATATATATATATATATAATATATATATATATATATTATATATAAACAGGAGGAGAATGCGAATACTGGATATGTTTTTATTGTAGGTGGTCGACGGGCTATATACGTGGTAAAATTTTGTTTTGAGAATACTAAATTTATTTATTTTTATTTTTTTTTCACAATATGAAATAAAACGAAAGTTAAAAATTATTATTGAAGTAAGTAAAAAAAAAAAGAGAGAGAGAGAGAGAGAGAGAGAATTAGTTTAGTTCGCGCATTTAGAAAGTCGTTATGGGATTTCGAATAACCAATAAAATTTTACCTACAGAGTTGCCAAGTGACAATTTAATTGAAATTTTAAAATGCTAAACAAAACTTTAAGGGTAGATAAGAACGATGTCCGGTGCCGGGGATTTACTGCTTGAAGGGCGGAGTCTCAGTGGGCCGGGGTGGACTACGCTTCACTCGTTCCCCCCTCTCCAACGGAACTCCTCTCCCAAGCTTAGTTTCATATTCTTCAGACCCAAATTCTGCGAGTTTTTAAGAAAGTAGGCATCTAATATCCAGTAGTATATATATATATATATATATATATATATATAATATTATATATATATAGGTTCTATATATATATATATTATATATATATATATATATATATACTATATATATATATATATATATATATATATATATATATTTAACAAAGTAAAACATCTTTAAGCTTTAATAAAAGCTCCTTAATAGATTTTAGTTTTCTTAAATAGAAATAAAGATTATTCAAAAACTGACAAAAATTCGTTCTTTGAGAGAGGTAAGTCGTTCCAAATTTTCTAATAAAAACTTTTTAATAATTAATTAATTACCCGTGAAATTTGATGAAAACGATAGAAGAACTGAGTTTTTGAAGCATTGAAAACAACCTTGTTCTTAACGCCCCAGATACGACTGAATACAAAAGGCTGGGAAACCATCTTAGTTATTTGGTTTTCTTTCTAAGAGCAGCACACCTCAGTGAAGGAAACACAAAGGAAGACAATTACAGAGAACACACTAAGGAGAAGAAAAAAAAAACAACAAAGAAAAAAAAACAGAATTAGAAACAGAGATGAAAGTGGGAAATAAGAGAGGGAATCTTTAAAATTGCAAGTTTGAATGTTAGACGAGTGAATTCCGAGGGTAAGAGCGAAGAGGTGTAGAGGGGATGGTTTGCAAGGAAACGAAAATAGATGTATATGCTTTAAGTGAACCAAATCTAAAAGGCAAAAGAGAGGAATGGTTTGGAAGCTACAAGGGACTAGTTTCAAGGGGTGAGTGAGAGAGTCATGACTAGAGATGGTGTTGCGATAATTATGAAAGAAGAATTATGGGAATATGTGAAACAAAGTAAATTTATTAATTGGGGAACTACCAAAATTGGTCGACAGGTTTACACGACATAAAAAAAAAATTCCAGTACAGCCCGCCACAGGCTTTAGATTATATGTTATGGTCTATTTGGTTATGGTTTAGGTTTAGATTAGTTCAAGTAAGGTTAGGTTAGTTAGGAATATGTTAGGTTTAAGTAGGTTAGGTTATCTTAGTTGTGGTTAGTTTTATGTGTAAGGTAGGCTTAGTGTTAGTTAGTTAGTTGTGTTGTTGTTATGTTATGTTCATGTTAGGTTAGGTTGAGATTAGTAGTTAGGCTAGGTTAGTCTATGGTCAAGTTTAGGTTTGGTAGTTAGGTTAGGTTTTAGTAGGTTAATGTTAGTTAAGTAAGGTTTGTGGATTGTTAGAGCACTCTTCCGTAAATTACCAGATTTTTTATTTTTTTTTTATTTTATTTTTTTTATAGTACAAAGTAGCTTTCTTATGATTATGCAGAGGTCCAGTGTTTCAATTGTTTTGTGCCAGTTTTGATGCTTTCTGTGAATGAATTGACTGGGCAATCTTGTATTTTAGCAGTGAATTTAATAACTATTTTCCTAGATTGACTGTTTATTCCATCGTAGTCTATTACGTTGTGATATTAGTGAGGTTATTTCAGGATAGTAATTTGGGTTAAATTCCTTTCTGCGTCTTTGGTGGTATATGCTTCATTGAGGAGGGCTGTGATTTTTAAGATGAAAACTATTATGGTTTGGTCTAGTGAGAAGTAATTTGTAATGAAAGGAAGAGGTATTTTTCTATTTGGACCAATTTGCCTTATTGAAATTAGTATTTTTAATTTTTTAGTGGAAAATGTAATGGTCGTTTGTCGAATTTTTATTAAGATATTGATATGGTCAGAGGATAGAAGAACATTGGGTGTTTGCCGTGTGGTGGATAAATGAAGATTAAATGAGCACAGAGCTAAATTAATGCAAGAGGGGGCTTTGCTGTATTGGAATGGTTTGAGAGTGACATGGCGTTTATTGCTTAAAATGTCAAGTGCATGTCGGTAGTTTATATGATTAACCAATTCATTAGATTGGGGATTTGTACTTAGTCAGGAGGGGCGGTGGGGGTAAAATTTGTATATTTGTGAAAAATTTAAGATCTGAGCTAATATTTTGAACTTTGAGTGGTATTTAAGGAGGAAATATAGTGATATGGAGAGGAGGGACATTTATATGTTGGTGAGGTTTTAGTGTCACCCGATAATATAGACTTTTATTGTTTGTCTTTTAAATGTCATATCGGAGAAGTTTTTTCTTTGGGAGATGTGTTTGAAAATAGAACATAATAATAAATGGGTATAGTAAGACTGCTTTCTTGAGATGGTGTTGGATTCAAGTGTTGCATAGTTTTGTATTTTTTACGGTAGATTTGAGAACCTAATTTGTTTCTTGGATAGCCCTTATCCAAGAAACAAATTAGGTCCTCAAATGCACGCTCAAAAAATTTTATGTTCTGTTGCTTTAAAATGTGAATGTTAGCAGTTGGAATATCTTCAAGCGGGAAGGTAACTGTAAATTGAGGATTTCTCTATTAATCATAGATGGAACCAGGATAGCATCTGCCTCGCCACACCAAGGTACTCCAGTGAGTGATCATCCCGGTATATATTTGACAGTGGTATTCTGGTAGATTTAGGTTCGTCTTTGTGTCTCTGGCAGGGACATGTGCTCAGATTTCATTTGATGGGTCCATTTTCGATAAAGGTGTGTAGATTTTTTCAAGTTGGGAAAGAAAAAAAAAGTCGAAAAAATGCAAACCTGACAGAAAGCTTCGGGAGTGGAGAAAACCGAAAGGTTTTGCATGGGTGATTTCCTTGCTTTTGATGTACTGTCTCCTACTTCTTCATTAAAATTGTGTAACCTTCTCGGTTTTATTAAATATCCTTTAATTTTAATTTGTTAAAATTTACCCATCACCTTCCTTCTAAATCTCATCTCTTATTCTAACCGAAACTTAGTGGGTTTTAGAGCGTTCTGACTTCAAATTCTACTCTGTTGACTCATACTTTCTCTTTCAATTTTCAGCAAAAGAGTCGAAGGCAGTTGTGTCAATGTTTACAATGGTGTGTTGTTTGTTCCCTTGTCTTTGATTTCTTAACCGAACATTAGGTGTTTCAAGCTTTATGAACTTTCCAAACCTCATACTAATCATTCTTGTTGACTATTATATAATCCTCTTCTTCCATAATGGTTCAGCCAAAAGGCCGTTGTTGTTGCCAATGTGTGCAAAAGAATGTTTGTTCCCGTGTCATTGATTTGAAGTTTTCCCAAATATTCTAGCTAATGGCTCAAGCTAGTCTGTTCAATCTACCACTAATTTCATCTGTTGCTGTATATCTGTCTCCTAACTTAACTGACTTTTACCTAAATTCTTCGACTACTTAGGCTAGCTGCCGCAAATTAGCATACACTATCTCTCTCTTTCACATTTTCTGAAATCAATCGAATTCTTTCGGTGGACTTCAACGTTCACCTCTGGCCCCAATAGCACTCATTTTCCTCTAAAATCTCAATGTATACAATCTGTGTGAACTTGCTTACCAATTTTCATCGCCAGAATGACCTCGAGCGTTTAGTGCAGCTCCTCCTACCCGTATCTTACTGATCAATCTTTGCAGAATGAATCCAAACATTCTAGACCATTTTCCTAATCGCTAATCTTATTCTTCTTATTCTGTTAATTTCTTTCCTCTGGGTTCCTCCTCTCCGATCACTCTCATATCTGTATTCTGTTCGTATCTCGCCAAAGTCTTTTGCAGGAAGAACCCCACCTACTGCCGAGTAGAAAACGTTTTTGCCCAAACGTTCGAGCTGCAAAATAGTTACGACAATACTTCTTTGAATTTCCCCTATGGAATGACACAGCTTCGTGGAAAGGGTCCGCTCGAGAGTTGGCAAAAGTGCAGCAAATTCTCCTCTCTGGCATGAAGCCGTCACCCTTAGAAATCTTTACCTTCAACTAAACTCTGCTTGAGGTGTATAATTTAGCTTCTGTTTGTATTCATGTATGTAAATTCCGTTAATCTCATGATCTTTAGCGAATTATTCTCTTCTCATCTTTCAAAAAATTACAGAATACCTTTGCAACTTGATGATTTCATTCTCCCAAAAAGCATGCAAAAATTTATTTTCTCATTACACTCATAATATTCTTTTTCTCAGTAGAAAATGCTAAAAATTAATCTTACTGGCTCCTCTTCCTCACTTCCTTTCTGACATGACATTTTTCAAAAAATATGTTAACTCTAATTTGCTCTTTCCTCATTGCCCCCTCCCACTTTTTATTATCGACAGCCACAAATGCCTGTTAAACTGTCCACTAAAGTTATAACTCTTTGACCAAAACATTTATACTTCTAATTCCACCTTAAACAATTCCAGCTGCCTATTCTTTTCTTCTCCACACCTCCTCCAACATTATTTATGCCATATATTTGTAATTTTCTTTTAAAGGTTGTACTTTCTGCTTTTAACTAATATATTATAACTTATATATTATATTTGATATATTATTAGTATATATAATATATATATAGTATATACATATAGTATATATATATATATATTATATATAATATTATTATTTATTATATATTTTATATAATTATATTATAGTATATATATTATTATATTTGTTATATCAGTGGCTCCTACCTTGAAGATTTATAAATTGGTATGCAGTTTTATATATATATTATAATAATATATATATATATTATATATATATTAATATATATATATATATATACTATATTATACTATATATATTATATTAATACTATATATAAACTTAATTAATATATTTATAATATTATATATATTATATATTATAACAATTATATGCCGTTTGGATGTTCATTTGGAAACATTAACAGCTGAAGCGACAATTTATTTAAAAATAAGTGTTATTGTCTACCTTAGATAAGATTTTATGCTGATTATTCAATATAAACTCTAATTTCTTCCCTTATTATGCCCTCCTTTGGTTTCCTCTCTTTTTTCCTCTCTTCCCGGTCATCTCCCTTCCGTCGCTGCCTCCATCTCTTCCTTAATTCCCCCCCACCCTTTCCCCCACCCAGGCTTTCCCCCTCCCCCTGTTAGTTTGCCCTGCTTTTGCCCCTGGCGAGCCCCTTCTCGATCTCCTCTTGCCTCACTCGCTCTCTCCTCATCTTCTTCTCTCTCTGCTATCTCATCTCCATCTCTCAAATTAAAAATCATTAATCTGCCCCCCGCCCCACCAAAATCTCATCAATAATACATCTTACAAAATCAAACATTCAGACAAACATATGAACACAATCCACCTCTCTTCCTCCCTGCAATAGCTAATCATAAAATCAATTTTCTACAAAAAATTTCAATATCAATAAATCAATCAATAAATAAAAAACAAATATGTAAAATAAAAAAAAAAAAATTAGTAAAAAATTCAACAAACAAATAAAAGTAACAAAAATCCACAATAACAAAAAACACACCAAATGAAAAAATAACAAATAAAAAAAAAACATCACATCTGATACAAAAAAAAAAAAATAAAAAAAAAATTCATTGTCTCAATAAAAAAAAAACAAAACTAAAATAATCTCACCTCGTTATTAGCATCAAATAAAACAATATCAAATAAATAATAAAATAATTAAAAAAAACATAAAAAACAAAAAAAAAAACAAAAAAGAAGACAAATAAACAAACAAAAAAGAAAAAAGCTAACCTGAAAAACTAAAAGCAAATAATAAATTCATCATGTAAAACTCGTGCAAATATATAGAGAGAGAGAAAGAGAGAGAGAGAGAGAGAGAAGTGAGAGAAATAAAGAGATATGAGAGCAAAAGACGAGAGACGAGAGGACGAAGGAAGAGGAGATGGAGAAATTGACTAGACGAGAGAGAGAAGATTCAACAATTTCTTTTTTTGAAATATGTATTTCGTGGCGACTTTCCACTGGTTCGTGAAACGAAAATTATCTCGCGAAGTTTCGTTTTATTTTTGCTACGTTTACAGCTAAGGTATGATGTGCTTGGCCTTAGTCCTAATTATATTACTTATATGAAATATGAACGATCTATCGTACGCCCATAGCCTGTTTAGAATTATCACTCTTAGAGAACAATAGTAGGAAGCGAAAATTTTACCAATATGATGTATTACTATCAATGTGTTCTTAATCTATAATAAATTTTATTCTATTAAATTATTTTTTAATAAATCAATTTTCTATTTTTCACTTTCAAATAAAATTGTAATAATTTATTTAACTTTTACAATGTTTAATTATTTTATTAAAAAGGCTCAAAATTTTAATATTGGTTAGGAGCTACTTACCCTAGTATATTCAACCCTGCTTAATATATATATATATTATATTTATTATTGATATTTTATATTAGATTTATATATATTTTATTTAATATAATTATATTATTTTTATATATACTATATATTATATAAAATATCTTTATTTATAATTTTATTATATTATATATTATTATTCTATATTATATTACTATATAATTATTATGTTTATTATATATATTTATATTATATATATTATATATATTATATATAATATATATATATAATATATTTTATATTTATATAATATTATTATTATATATCGTATTTATATATATACAAATTATATGAAATTTTATATATATATATTTATTTTTAAGATGAATAAAAACTCACTCGTTACAGGAAATCTGCAGACCATCGCCGCCATTAAGATAATGTTACAGGAGGCCTCTCTACCACTAGACCGATCCGCTTCCCCAAGAAAAGAAGGCATCTCGGACCAGTTTCAAGTCTCCTGTTGCGATATCACTGCACTTTGAAACTCGGTACTTATTAAAATCACTAGAAGGGTGCTTGGAACCCCTGACTGCGGGACCACATGGCATATCCGCTGGGTGCCTCCCTCCTGGTTGCCAGGAGCACCAAACCAAAGTCAAGCAACATACCAACCATTTGGGCCACACAACGGGTTGCCCCCGACAAATTAATGCCAATAATAAGACGAAGATAAAAATTGCACTCGCGACAGGGAATCGTCTTCGTCTATTATATTGTTATTTGCCCATTAATTTGTCGCAACTGTTATTGTGCCCATGTTGGCGTTGCTTGACTTTTGGTTTGGTTGCTCCTGTAGCCTCGAAGCCAATCCACGCGGAATGCCATGTTGCTCCTAGTAGGGGTTCAAGCAACCCTTTTAATGGATTTTTCATTATATATTTATATATTATTTTATTATATTATTATATATTATTTGTTTAATTTACATAATTTTATATTTTATTCTATAATTATATATATAATATGTTACTTATATTTATTATCTATTATATATATATACGTCATAACCATTCTTTAAACACTCATATTTGCTTCACCCTAGTGTTTTGCTTTAAATACGTCAATTTATACGCTAAAGTGAAATCTGAGTAACTCTGGCTCGAAATAAAAGAATGCTTTGAGGTTATATTGGATAACATGGATTTTGTTCAGAAATTTTATTAAAGAACATTTTTTTGCCTCTTTAATTCTGTTTCTAGTCTCTCGGCTAAGAACATAGTAGTTACCAAGCTCTTAACTACCCTGGACGATGCATGACTAAAACTTTTTCACTAATGAACGCCTTACGTTGGTGACTTCGTTAAAGATAAGGTAAGGTTTGCTGTTTATCGTTCTCGATGGGTAATGAGCACAGGTTATCATTCTGTCTTAAAAAACATTTTCTCTCCTAAATTTAATTTGTTCGTTAAAATTTAGTATTTTATATCAGATATAGTAACCTGTATGTAACCCTAACATATTTTAGAGCTGATATTAATTATAGCCTATGCAAATCGAGTTCTTGCATGCACTGCTCAGAAGGCAATACAACTCGTTATATTCAGTGTAGTATTGCTTTGGAGCGCGGACAGGTTTACTTTTTGGTTCCTCTTTTTACTACAGTTTATATGGTTAATTAAATTTTCTGTGTTTGAAGAGTGTGAATATATGGCCAAAGAAACAAATATCAATATTATAGCCTTTTTCATAGCCACTATTAGTGACATCTATTCTAAACCTTTTTCATCCTGTTCTGATGAAATCCCTTATTTCTTCCTAAATCTCTGTTAAAATTATTTTAACTAGCTACGAGATCCAGACACTTTTTTTTTTTTCTTTTTAATTATAGAAAAGCTGAATCAAAAAAATAATATTATATATTATATTATATTTTTCTATTTATTTATATATATTGTATTTATAAGTTATATTATATTTATTTAAATTTATTATTTTATATTATTATAAAGTATTTATAATTTTATATTTATTATATTATATTTATTATAATATTATAGATATATATATATATATATATACTTATTGTTATTTTTTATTTTTTTTTTTTATAATTATATTTTTTATTCTCTTTTTTTTATTTTTTTATATTCATGGCATGTTAGCATACAAAAACAATGTAAATGGGAAAAAAAAAATTTACCAAAATAGGAGCTTACAACATTGCTCGTTACAAAAATAATTTACAGATACAAAAAAACATTTTTTTTCCTTTCTTTCTTTTTCTTTAATACAACAAAGGAGAACAAAAAAAAAAAATTCTTTTACTGATACATCACGATAAATAATCTAATTTTATAATCCTATACAGTACTTGCAGCATCAAAAACTTACCTGCATATTGAGAATATATTTTTGACAAATCAAATGGTGATATATCATAATGAACAATAAAATGAAAAATAAGGACCTGTAAGGCAATTAGTAATTAGTACATCGGAATTCATCATATTATACTCATTTTAAGTTCGCCATCGATACGCTTTTCGGAAAGCACGGCTGCCTTATACAAATGCCCGATTCCCACTTTTGGAATTGTGTCTTGTTAAATATTTTTTCTCAACAAGAAATATAACTTGATTTATTTTTATTTTACTATTTATTTCTCGCTTCATATTTACTGTGCGCAATATATACATGCTTGCATAAACACTCTACGCTTTTTACGTCACGACAAATAACCTCTCGAATGTGAAAAAAACTAATAAACACAATTGCCGAATTAATATTATTCACAATAGAGACAAATTATTAGTTTATTTTGTGATTACTGTTTTTGCTAAATTATTATTTTTTTTGTGCCCTTCGGCGCTGATATTCCAGAGGCACCGCCATGGTATTGGATAACTCGCTCACATCCCTCTTGCATCTCGTATGCGGGCCGTTGGTTTACCTCCGTCGCGGCTCCAGGACAAATCAACTGCAGACATCTCCGGCTCCGAATGATAACAAGCACTGTGTATCAAGGTAGTTGCACCCAATTAGGTGAGTCCACATATACATCCAGATGGATATTACTCCCCAAGGCACTTAACGTGCCTATCACAATGCTTCGAATGCTCGCTTTATCATTGATTCCCAGAGAACTATTAGACTGAAAGGGCTTTGACTCTAATCAGAGTATTGTGCAACGACTGAGGAGCTAAACTGCTCAAATGCTGACTCGAATGAACGCGGCCCATGATTCATCTAGTTCTCCAAAAACGCCTTCCCGACTTCCAGATGACTCCATCGAACGTGACCCATCCACCAACGGCGTATTCGGACGCGTGTGCGAATAAAATTGCGCGAGTCTGCGAGATAAAAGAATAATCGCCCTATTCGATAAGACGCGCCGAAAGGCTGTTCAAGCGACAGCGGAATCAACAGGTCGGGACTCGTTGTCGCAGACCTCAATAAAACCCCCGGCCAATTAGTAGCGAGTCAATAGCGACCGTGGTATTGTTGGTAGAACCTATCGAACGGAGAGGGTCGACTCGGACTAAGAGAACCGACTCCTCAATGAGTTTTGCACCAGCCACGTCGACCCTCAGATAGCAGTTGATACCACTGTCATCTAACACCATACCTAGAATAGCGATCGACTTCGTGGGAACGATTGGTGAGCTAACGACTCCTTGCTTGCGGTCCAATCACTCGATCGCGCCACTGAGGTGGCGCAGTTGCGCTAAGACTTCAGGCTTCGTCATCGCGGCTAATCGCTCCTGACTCACAGCCGAAGTCCTGCAGAGCAGAATATTCATCACACGAAAATGGGGAAGCCTCAAACCCCAGGAAATCCACGTGACATTCTTCTTCGCTCTATTCCAAACTCCAGCTCGTGGCGCCATTAGATGAACCGTACCTTAGCCTTTCCTACTATCACAAACTACTCCCTCTCTTGTATTTTCTCTTAGTGGCTATTAATCTCATCGGTTATAACACTCTTCCTAAATCTCGCTCCTCTGACACACTTTTGCCCCATCATCTGAATCTGACTCAAATAATAGTCGTGCTGCTATTATAGAGAATAGTGTTTTCAACGTCATGATATATCTAGAGTACATGCCAGAGCCCTTCGGAGAGCCGTATAACTGCGTAAGCAAATGCATGTGCGAAGCACTCTATACTGATTGAGGCTCCAGGAAAGAAAATGGATAGCGTAGAGAAAGAATGAAAACATATTGAGCAATACTGATTAATAGAGAGTACACCCTGAAGAACCTAAACAAGCAGAGGACCAGTTCTATCGTCGCTAATTCCAACAATGTTTGTGACTTCAAAATCCCGACGACAAGAGTCGAGGGAGTTTTATATAAGTCAACTCTTTGATACCCACCTTTTATATGGAGATCGAAATTTAGATAGATAGAGTTCCCTACCTAATACATGCTGCAAACAAGGATTTCTGGCAAAAAGTATGCGCCCCTCTTTAAGTATAAATACTTCTCGCATATGGCGATGCGGCGCTACTTATCAGATGGACAAGCGAAATGAACGATTCAATAAAGGTATAACAATGAAGTCACTCTGCCTGATAGGACAACTGCGGCTAAATTTACGAAGTATCCCAGGAAACAGGATTTTCCTGCACCAACATCTCTAAGAGGTCTCAGCAGTGTGACGCAGTTAACCTCTACTCTGGTACTCTAACCCGTTTGTCTATTTGGGGACATGTGGCTTGCGATCTACGACTCGTGGAAAAAAACTCTCAAACTCTCTGCTCGTTAAGACCTTCCTCAAACGGTTTCACCCATAGAATCCAACCCCTCTATCACTAACAAACGAAAGTCATCAGGTCTCTTCAACACACTACTCAAAAAAGAATAGGCGTGACGGGTTTTTTTTTTTTTTCAGGGATATTATTGCAGCAAGGGTAAATAACTTTATACATATTAAATTCACAGGTTTGATAAATATTTGGTTGGCTGGGACAATTTTAGTGACGAGAAATAAATTTGGAGAAAAATGTCAATGGCTACAAAACATATAAACTCAACATATGTGTAATTAACCATGTTGCACTCACGTTTTTCGGAGGAATTGAGGATAAGACACTTCACTCAAACAATAACTGCTCAAACAAGATTCTAAAAGGATCTGATTTTTATAGCGCAATTTTTAGGAGTGGTGTTCACCTATTTGGACACTGTACTTGTTTCTGGCTTGACCTCAATGAGGACAACTTCTTATCAACACATCAGCCACAACACAATCGTGACACCACTCAGACTTCCACAGAGTCTCTCGTTTCATATTGAGAGATGAATTCTTATTCTCGTGCCCAAATGACCGTAGTATACTCATAATGTAACTCTCCGAGACTCTACAAGCACAAATCAATTGAAAAGGAATATTCAAATAACGCCAAATTTCTCTTGCTCGGTCATCTGACTAGTCTCGATGGTACAAAATATCACCCTCCAAGGAAGTTTATCACCCACTTGTCTGTATAAACTCAGACTTAAGGTCTTATCCTTACTGCGGACTGACATGAGGGCGTTCATTAGCAGTTTAACACCCTAACCAGTCCTTAGAGTTAGTGATCCCTGTTATTTCCTCTAAAATAATGGAGCCTCACTGTCTATCGTAGAGTTAGACACCAGATTATGATCTGCGTCAGATGAAATATTGAGACTCAGAACATTTACCATATTCACCCGGCGATCGCTTGCTCTAATCGTTTATAGTTGCGTAACAGTGCTTTTAGCCATCTCTTGAATTATGGCTTGCCAGCGATATTTAATGGAGCTATCCTATACCAGACTCTCAACACCCTGAAGAACATGTATGTCTCACTCACTTTACCTCACCATAAATTAATGTGGGAAGTTACATGTGAGAGCTTCTTTTAAATACACGGCACCTAGAGTTTCACAAAAGTTTATTAAGGACGAGAAATATAACCTCGTGTAATTATGTATTTTTTGCCAGGGGGAAAACGCTGAAATATCCGCTACATCCCTGTACCACGGTAAACATTAGAATGGTTCTCATATGTTAGTACTATTCTCCCATATCAAGCAAAAATGTTTTAGTTCTACCCTCGTTCCAGAAATATTATATTTATCCTTCGCGTCTTTTAAAGAGCATCACTCTTAGTTCACATACTACGACACCTACTCCTATAAGTGAGCCCTACTCGTCGAAGTCGTATAGACTCATCACCCTCAAGAAGACATGCAGATACAACAGGCCTCGATAAAGAGTCGTAAACAACCTCACCGGTGCATACACCTGTCCACCTGCCTATAATCCAGTTTGGGATAGTAAGTAGCTGCTCACCCAAAAGTCAGTGAAACCAGATCCACTCTTCAGACTTCTCGCAAGATTAATGAATCTAATCCCGCTTGCGCACTGTGCAGAGAAAAGTGGAAGTGAACGTGAACAACGCCTTAATGATATCTACTCGTCTCGGTATGGGAGCTCGAGGACATCTTTGTTCATGACCTTAAACCCATAAATGTACTATGTCTCGCCACTCTACGTTTCATGAATATACTCCAATGTCTAAAGTCTTCAGTACTAACCATCAAATACGTTGCCTAAGCCATCGCCACGTCAAGATTAGTGACCTCCATTTCACTATTGCGAGAATCACTTAAGGACATGATGAAATTTAAGTAGTATTCATAATCAACTAGCTTTTTTCTCATTGCAAAGAAAAGGTCTCGAAGTACAACTTCGGACACTGGACCCACCGCAGTATTGATATTCCTCAGAACAATGAAAGGTTCAAATGAGTAAATAAAAAATGATGATGAAGAGTTAACGGTATAAATTGATATACTTTATTTTCATCCTTTAAATTTTATGCTATATTTATATATATATAATATATATATTATATATATACGACTATATATCGTTCGGTTATATTACTATTTGTTACTGTACCATTAATGATGGAGTAAATTAACATAGTAATGAATTATATATAATTAATTAATATGCGATCAATAAATAGCTTAATTCTAGGTCATCTGAGTATTAGTAGTATTTTCCTGAGCGTGCGCACATTATGGGCCGTCTTTATTATAATATATGAAGAAAATTAAAGAATCCCTGGAAGAAGTGTTGCGACAACATGAGGTTCAACAATAGTGATGCACTATGTGACTTATTGGAGGTTAAGAGCAATGAGATGATAACTCGAGATGATGTAGTATGCCATCTAATATAAGAAATCATAATTTGATCTCCACTAGAATAGACTAACCCAACGGGTCTCTTATAAGAATTTTTTTACTCTGACTTTCAAATAGAAAATACATAAAAAAGAAAACCTTCAATTTCTTTTGCTGATATAGAGCAAGGCACCTATCGTACCATATGCTAGACTAGGGTCACAATAAAAAACTTTAGGTAGACGTTTTGACTTAATCCTGTTGAATGTAATCTGCTAGCATAACATTCCAGTCTGTTAATAAGTGTTAGTACTTCTATTGGGAAGGGGTTGTTTCCCACAGTTGTTGTGAGGGCGTATCACTTGTTTCCATTAAAGAAAGGACCATTGGAGTAGGTAGTATGGACGGTTTGACATTCATATATAGTATATACTTCGACGTAGCCAAAGAGCGGTTTTATTTAGTTAGTTATTAAATGTTAAACTGCATGTTGTAGCTAAAACGATATCATCAATAAATTATTAAGCTTGCATTGTGTGTTAGACATGAACTTAGCATAGTTTTTGCTTTATTTGGTCAGTAGTTGCTGCGTATTATAATTGCCCTTTTTGGTATATATCACAGGCTCTAGTGTCTTGATGTGTGTGTATGTTGTATATAATGGCATTGTATTTGATAAAAATTGTAGTGTGAGGCGGTATTTCAGTCGCGTATTACGGTCCTATTGTGGCTTCTAACTGCGTTTCTTTTGTCTTATCTAACGAGGTAAAATACTACGAACTTATTGATAAAAACATTAATAAATATGTAGTCTTTGTGATATATGGAACAACGATTAATTGAGCATGGTGTACAAAGCAATGAAGAAATGTTTTTAGAGGTGTTTTAAAGCTGTCGAAAAATATTCAGCGCGGTGATAGATATTCATAGCTGTTCACATCCATGTGAGCTTACAATACTTAAGAAATTTTATGGCACATCGAATGAAACTATAATGACAAAACTCTAATTATAACGAATGAGCGAAGCAAGGCTGGTGAAAAATTTTGACGGATTGTTATGACCTAAATGAAATTATTAATAAAGCATTGTTGAAGCTTAGGAGGAGTATAATTGGACAAGATAAACCTTTTTTCAAAACTACATCTTTTCAAGTCGGTAAAAAGCTAAAGCAAATTGTTATAAGTTATTTCTTTGTGTCTTTAACTTTATTCTCAATCACTCATCAATATATACAACATATCATTCTCCATAATTAGTG
This sequence comes from Trachelipus rathkii, assembly GCA_015478945.1. Classification (NCBI taxonomy): domain Eukaryota; kingdom Metazoa; phylum Arthropoda; class Malacostraca; order Isopoda; family Trachelipodidae; genus Trachelipus; species Trachelipus rathkii. The sequence continues at coordinate 3,051 of JABUQX010023283.1, read as the reverse complement.
ACAGCAACTGCTTTAATCATATTGAAAGAATATGATGTTTGTTTATAGAGAATAAGGAATTTCAAGCAAACATAAACGAAATATTTTAAGCATTTTGTATTTCCAACAGAACTTCTGCTTTCTGAAAATAAAGAAATGATAATGCCTCTGAGTGAGAACAATTTATAAAATAATAAAGATTAATAGGCAATACAGTATTTTTTCACTTGATTAATTTCTCAAAATACCAATTAGAGAATAGCCACAGTACGCGAATCAAGTCCATTATTACTAATCTTTGTAAAGTTACCCATTCCATTGATAAATATTTAAAAATTTTGCTAATTTAGTAAATAAATTTGAATGTGAATGATAGATGAATTTAGAAATGGAGAATTTGATGTGCTTGCCGTACAAACAGTGACTACTCCATAAAATAAATAAAATATTTCTCTACTCAGAAAAAGGCTCAAAACGTACTTTCAATTCTAAAGGAGAAATAACCTTATTAATTATTTTCAAATTACTATTAATTTACATTATTTTTTCCCCCTTTTATTTAAGCAATATATATTTAATATATTATATATATTATATAATAATATATATATTATAATATACATATATACTATAATATATATATATTATATATATATATATATATATAATATATATATTATATAGTATAAATATATAAGATAATATATATTATATATATATATATAATTATATATATATTGCTGCCCCTGGCCCACCTTAGTGAAGGGCCACACCGCCTCCAGATAAGCCGGCCACTGCTCTTGGGCGTTTCTCCACTCATAGAGTATTGAGAGAGTAAGTTACAGTGAAGTTGGTCGGTGGTACGTTCGAGGGTGTCACTCCAGTAAGGAAGGACTCCATTTGTTGTGATCCGGGGAATATACGAACTAGTGCAGAGGGGGAAAAATCAACGTTGTCAAGTTGTTGAATCGAATTTATATTGCAAAAGATTTGAGGTGTGGTAACCATATCTGCTGCGGCGAGGTTAGATTTTATAGGTCTCTTGGAAACTTGATTCTTCTGTAGGGAGATGTTTGGGGGATGGGAGTGTTTTGATAAGATGTTAATTGGGGCGGTTTGTAGATGTGTAGTTTAATTGTTATGGATGTGAGTGTAGAAGCCAAGACCTATATTGGGGTGGGGAGGGGATGTGTGGTTTGATTTACTGTAACAGTTTAGCTGGTGAGGAGGGTGGGATTTTAGTCTGTCGGTATATGGGTTGATTAGAGTATTTGTGTATGGATGTGAGCGTTGGGATTGTATAATATATATAATGCATTTCTGGAAGAATGTGATAGTACCCCTACCATCTTCACAGTGGGTCGAGGGTGAGAAGGATTATGTTCTCTCGTCATGTAAATTTATGATAATAGTTTTAGTAATCCGGTGATTATTTAAGGGCTGTGATATATGTTTTTGTAACTTGTAATTTGTTTAATTTGGATTGTGATAGTGCTAGTGCTGGGAACCATGCGGGAGGCATAGTTTATATTGTTCTGAGAAGTTGTTTGTAGATTTGGTAAGTTGATTGATTTTCTGTCGCTGATATTGTTGTTGGGAGAGGTTCGGAGGTGTTAAATTTCCGTGGGTTTGAGAAGGAATAGACAATTGTCATATTGGTAGGGGGGGAGAAATATATGTAGTGTTATATGTAGTACGCCTAAGTAGTCCTAAATATTTTGGGTTTTGTTTATGGAGGAGGGGTTGTTAGTTCAGGTACACTATTTGGGGAATGTGGATTGGTGTGACGGTCTGTTTAAAGGGGGGTGATGAGGATTTAAGGTGGAAACTTCCTTTCTAATTATGGTAGAGAACCAAATTTTCAAGTAAATTGTAGGTGAATTTCATTGGTTGTTAGGTGGCTGTATTTACAAATGGATGTTGGATATTGAGACCAATGTTGTCCTGCGTAAGGTATATAGTTTTGGATATAATCATATAACTATATGGTAATTGGTTGGTTAGAGTGGGCTATGCTGCTGATTAAGAGATGAAGTAAGGATGGAGAGAGAATGGCTCCCTGTGGTACTCCGTTTTGTAGTTTTGTAGTTAAATGGAGTTTGAGAGGGTGTTTTTAAGAGACTTGCGTATTCAGTTTATATAGGTGAGGAAATATCCTTGACGCGAGCCACTTTTTATATCCTTGTTTTCAATAGACGGGATCTGAAGGATTTTTTATATAGGATAATGTGGATAGTGTCAAAGGCTTGTAATGTCGATTGGTGTGAGTATGGAATCTGTTAGTGATGGGATTGTTGAAGCCATTAATTATGCTGACAGTGTCTCAAATGGCCTTTGTTAATCGTCTAATGGCATTAGTGAGTATGTAATGTGTATGGGGATTGGTTGAAAGTCACATTAATTATGTGTAGTATATAATGTGAGGGAATATGATGAGGGCTGCTGTATTGTTGAATGATTGCCCATTTAATATACCTGTGTTGAATTACTTGAACAGTTGATGTGTGGGATATTTGTATTTAAATATTAGTTTCTCCAGCCAGTTGGCTGATGGTGAGAGCGAGAGAAGATTGGTCGATGGATAAGGAATGGGAATGGGGAGTTGTTTTAAGTTGGAGAATAGTTTGATACTATTTGTTTTCCAGATCTGGAGTATATATAATTTAGCTTCCAAAGAATTTGTTAAAGATTTCTTGTGATGAGGAGAATGTTTTTCTATACTCCTAGTAGTGTTTCAGTGAAGTTATTGAAGATAATTAAGTCTGGTCAGTATTAAGCTGACCAGTGAATTTTAAGGCTTTTGTTGTCTCTGACTGTCACGTGGTTGTAAAGCGAGTGGAGGTTGATCTGACGAAAGTTTTTGAGTTGTGTTTTTTGAAGAAATGCGTAAATGAAGTGAGTTGGTTTACGAGATATATTAGCGTAGTGTTTGCGAGGCTGTCTTGTCTATATGTGTATGAGGAAAGGAGGAGTTGTGTCAGGCAAGGTATGAATTCGGTTAGGAGGGCGGTTGTTTTCGCTGAAATGTTTGTTTTTTGATAACCTCCAGTTTTCTATATATCTATGTCGTGA